>JAMQCK010000549.1:0-20144 GCA_024196135.1 Pleurotus ostreatus/Saccharomyces cerevisiae fusant | reverse complement strand
TTTTGACTTCCATCCAGCATGCTCGTCTTTCCCTCTGACGACCACGGCGGCCAAGGTCAACGCGTCAAGCCCAAGTCGTCCGTGCTTGAAGAACCTTGGCGTCGGTTGTTGGGTTTGTCTGGTGCATCCCTTTGGGTGTCGGCGTGCTCGGGCCCATCGGTCGTGTGCATTGCGCACAAACCGCCATCTCGTGGGTGCAAGGGGAGGTCGAAGAGCGAGTACGCAGGTAAGGTGGCCGTCGAAAGCCGAGTCAACGTCGCCCAACGGCCTGCCAAACACAACCAACACCGCAAACTCGTGCCCGGTCCTTATTTGGAACGACCATTGTCCTCCATCAAGCCTTTTCTTTCGCGCCTGTTCCCTTCCTTCTCTCTTCCTACCATCATCTGGTCTTCGCCTGCCATCGACATTCGCATAAATTCTCGACCGCCTCCACCCCATCGATCGCCCAACGTCGCGCTAGCACGCACACAATCTCGCAAAGACCTTAGACGCGCCACATTCACAGCTTACGCGCCTTCACTTCTGGTACTTTCATACGTCTTGACATCGTCCGATTCGGTGATAATCCCCCTTCTAGACGATGGACGCCTGGTCGACAATTCGTATGGGCCCTCCTCCCATGGGCTTTCAGCCTGTCAACCGTCCCCCGCCTCCTGTCGTCTTCCCCATGGCCAACGGCCCCGTCGTTCCTACCTTCCCCAATATGCCCAGCCCCGCCGCTCCTGTTCCGTATAATCCTCTCTCTCCCCAGTGGATTGAGGAGCGCACGGCGCTTGCGAACAAGGTGCTCTGGATAGACCCCATGCGCTCGGTCAGCATGTATCCAACGTGGAACGGAAAGCGCCACCCGGTCACTTTCGCCGCCCCACCTCACATCTCCGAGATCCTGTCGAGGTACCCTCCCCAGTACCAGGCCGACGCCTATGCACGATACATCTTGGAGGGCTTGCCCACTCCCCCTTTCACGGACGCCCATATAGCGGAAAACGATCGGCTACTGGCAAAGAACATCGGCTTGATTGCTCACTGCACTGCGCAGATTCCTTCGATGTCCAAGCCGCTCATGATGAACCCCATGCCCCCCAACTCCCCCGCTCTTCGTGATATGGTCCAGAAGGTCACGCTCCTGCGCAACTCTCTGATGACGGAGAACAACGTTCGCTCGTGGCTCAAATTCCGTATCAACAGCCTCCCTCCCGAAGTTCTTGCCGATATCTTCAGCTATGTCGTCTGGTCGCCTGGCGCGACCATCGACATCATCCGGAACCGCGCGAGTATATCGCAGGTCTGCCGGCTCTGGAGGGGCATCGCGACCACGGATGTGACGCTGTGGAACTCGCTTCGCGTGATCGATGACTACCCATGGCGGCTGACGGAGCAGCACATCGTGCGCTCGGGCGATGGCTTCATCGACATCCGCATCGACGAGGACGAGAGGATTCGTCAGGGCAAGCCGCCTCTGCGCGGCAAGGTGTGGGAGTCGTTGATCGACCTCATCTGCACCAAGCTATCGCAGATCCGGAGCTTCATCGTCAGCCACGGCGACGTCGAGGGCATGATATACATCACGGAGAAGATGCAGGCTGCAGCCATGGGCATACCCATGAGGATGGAGCGTCTGGAGATGCATCTCAGTGGGAACGACATGCCCGGCGCTGTAGACCTCACGAACTGCAAGTCGGTTCCTCTGTTCGGAGGGCGCAACGTGGAGTCCCTGACATGGCTCACGCTCAAGGGCATCCCCGTGAACTGGCCTCAGTCGATCGCCTCGAACCTCACCACGTTCGACATCCGTCGGATTCCGTATGAGCGCAGCCTCCCCCTCCAGCGGTTCCGTGAGATCCTCACGGCCTCGCCTCACCTGGAGAAGCTCATTCTGGATGGCGCGGGTCCCATCATGCCCATCCCTTCCTGGTCGGACGCGGACGTCACCCCCATCCCTCTGCCCAAGCTGCGGATGTTGTCGCTCGGCGACCAGAGCATCCAGTACGCGGTCTTTATCTGGAGGCTGCTGCACGCGCCGAACCTCAAGGAGCTGATCCTGCTCAACCTCTTCGGCGACGACTACACGCCGTTCATCGAGCTCCTAATCGGACAGATGCCCGACCTCCGCAGCCTGACCTGGTACTCCGTCGAGGTGTGGCCGAGCCCGCAGACCAGGATCGTCATGAGGAGGTGGTTCAACTCGATGCCCAAGCTGCGCTACCTGAACCTGTCCGGCGTTCGGCACGCTCTCATCGACCTTTTCGTGATGGAGGGAGGGGTCGCTCCTGGCGAGATCCCAGGCCCGGAGCCTGTCCTTCCGTTCCTTCTCGCCGTCGAGTGGGAGAACATCGAGCCGGACGACATAGCGTACCTCGTGAAGCGGCGCAGGGAGCAGGGGCGGCCTCTCAGGAAGCTGTATGTTCGCCAGGACTGGTGGGAGAAGCTCAAGGCGGCTCCGAACGCGTCGACGAATCTGATGGGTCTCCAACGCGAGGCCCATAACATCCTGATGTTCGTGCCGCCGATGTCTGATAAGACGCCGGAGGAGAAGGAGGCTCTCGAGGATGTTGTCGACGTCGCCATGGATCTGTCCTAAGCGCTAAGCGCTCGAGCCTCGAATGGACTAAATTTCTGTTTACATGTCTTAACGTTTAACTCTCATTTACAATCTATGTTTCCTTACAAACAAACTCCCCATCTAAAGCTGTAGCTCTACCTATCCTTCTTGCATATATACCTAGTCGTGTTGTGTGTCTGTACATGCACTGGTAGCTTGTACTTACTTTGCTTTTATACCAATAAAAAGGTTCCGTCGGCTATAGCCGGCGTGCCAATAGACGCGAGACGCGTGACGCAAAGCGCTACGACGCGTCCGCTTGGACAGTCGCGTCGCGCGCGCGATCTGCCTCCGCGCCTGCGTGGTTATGTTCTCCACGGACGCCGCGCGAGGTTGTCTCTCGCCGCCGTCGTCTGTCGGCCCTTGTCCTCAGATCGTCGCCACGCTCTCGCCATCGCTCTGTCCAAGATGCCTTCAGCAGATTCATCGCCACGCACCAGTCCTCGAAAGAGAGCACGTATCCTTGCGGATGAAGCGAATTCAGAAGGGCTGGAGACAGACGTCGAAGGCACTCCGACACAGGCGACGCCGCGCTCCAAGCGTAAGCTAGAGGACGACCAGGTCGCCACGCTCATGGCCCTTTTCAATTATGACACTCAACCGACTACCGCGCGAAAGCAAGCTATCGCCCAGGAATTGGGAGTGTGCGTTCTTCTTCATTCCTTCCAGTTACTCTAGTTTCTAATTCACAACAGTGATCTCTCTACCATCACAACTTGGTATCGCAAGCGGCGCAAGGCGCTTGAGAAACGATGCCCCGTCGACTCGAACGGAAAGCCCCTCATAACCTTGTCGCCCGCGCCTCAGAAGAAGACATCGCCTATTCTTGCCAGTCCCTCGCGCCGGAAGAGCATCACTATCGACGAGCTCGCAGAGTCCGCGCAGAAGATTCGCGTCTCGCGCACGCGCCACAAGCGCGGTACCAGGCGCATCACACTCGAGTGGGCATGCGAGCAACAGGCGCAGCGCTGGGGCCAGGACGCTGCCGCGCACGCCTCGGATGCGGAGGGGAGTGACAGTGTCGGAGGTTCATCGATCAGCGTGGGCGACGCGTACGAGACGCGCCCGTCGCGCTATGCCACGCCCCCGCCGCCGCCGAGCGAGACCGCATCAGAGGCCGCACTCTCTCTGCTCTCGCTCTCCGGCTCCGTTGTCGTGTTCCCGGGCACGTCATGATGGACTTCGCATGATCTGAAGGATTTCGCACGTCGACTCAATGCATGGACTTTTGTATACCACTGTAATAGTACCATTCAATCCACGGAACCTTTGGAAGCACCCTCTACACCCGGGGTTAGCACGTCTTCTCTATGCAATGCAATATCGTGGCTCCATGCATTGCACGCCTTCTCGATAGAATACAATGTTCACCCACGGACAAGTCTCCCATCTACCGGTTCACATTGTGCAAAGGTCGTAACAAATCGTCAAAGCTCGGCTAAAATACAACAGCGAATGTTCATGATAGTGATAACATAGTCTACACCAGTAGCGAACCCAGTGTCCCAAGATGAAGTCATTGACATACGGAAGACAAGAAACTTGGTCCCATATACGAGGAACTGCATCCACACAGACGAGGAACTGCATCCACACAAACGAGAAACCGCATCCGGGCAGCTCAATCCTTATACCCCACCATTACGCGCAGGGCGCGCGACGGCAGCTGCAGGTCGCCCTGCTGCGCAGCACGGCGCGCTTCGGCTAACGCTTCTCGTAGGCGAGACTCCTCTATTGCCTGCGCCTTCGTGAGAGGGTCGCGAGCGGGGTATGCCCAGCCAAGCTCGCTCAACGTGCACCAGAGGGATATTCGTGCGCGCATATCGCTATATGGACGGTCAGGGAGAGGTTGTTGCAGGAAGGGATGTGGCACATACGACTGGTACCGTTGAATGAGGGTCTCGAACTTGTGCCGGTTATGCGTCTCCTCGAAATCCTCGTCGTCGTCCCAGCCGTAGGGAGCGAGCGACTCTGATTTGTTGCGTATGCGGTATTTCAGCTCATCCCACATCGCCTCCTGGCATCCGAGAACATAGCGGTATGAGCTATCGGCGGAAATCAGCAAAGGACAGTCAGGTAGGAGTGGTAGACGTACCAATGAAGTTGCATAGCTAACGATCGCGCGCTCAGCTCCCGCAACTTGTCTCCGAACAACAGATCCTCCGGTATGATGTTCGAGTCCCGCCTGGACGACCTGTTCTCGATCATGAACAAGTGCTTCGGTTGCCAGGGCGTGTCCGAAGCCTCATCCACCGGCGAGCCCGCTTCCGACGCCTTAGACAAGACCTCAGATATCGGTATGGGAGTGTTCGCATCTCGCAGCGTATCGGCATCATCCTCGGGTGATTTGCTGGTTCGCTTCGAAGACGAGGAAGCGCCGTTCGAGTCTTCCGAGGCGTGCAGCGAAGACAGGCGGGTAGAATCACTGCTGGTGCTCCGAGCCGTGAATACGGAGATGGGCAGTGATTCTTCGGTTGATGTTGATCGTGTTGAAGAGAACGAAAGGGAGACGGGGCGTGTCGCAGGAGGAGAACGAGGCTCGACAAGCTCCGGAATATCGAGGCCCAGGTCAAGTATGCCACCCGCGGTCGGGGCACTACTATCCGGCGGAGGTGGCGGTGGAAGGGGTATAGGCGGCATAGGAAACTTGAGAACGGGTCCTTTCGTGATTCTTCGGAAGTAAGTGTCGAAATAGCTAGGTAAAACAGCTGTTCGATGTTGTCAGTCAAGCTATGACATGTATTGAGACGCATATACGCACCGGTCGGGGTCATGTTGATGAAGCGATGCTCATATACGGATTGATGAAGGGACTCAAGCAGTGCGTGTTCCAGAGGTGCTCGTGCAGGGGTATCAGATCTTGCTGGGTATGCGCCTCCTTCGCTGCCATCGGGGTAATGAACGGAGGTTGTCCTTCTAGGTCGAACGCGGAGAGGGGAGGTGAACCAATGCGGGAGATGTGGGAAGATGATATCTGATACCGTTGTGAGCGGCATGGAAGTGGGGATGAACGGAGGCTCTCACCTTCTTCGACAAGCTCCAAGACACCGCCTGGGCAAAGTACACGGTTCACTTCTTCAAATATCGTCTGCCACTGCAGGACAATGAGCCATCGGCAAAGCATGTGGGTATGGATACACACCTTATTCTCGGGGACCCCTCGTGCTATTGACTTGATATGGACATGATCAAACTCATCATCATCGAAGGGCAACTTCGTAGTCAGACTGCGCGAAGTATGAGGGTGGGGCTCGCGGTTCCGACTTGCATCGGTACTCACAAGTTTCCGTGGGTCCAGGTAATGCGCGACGCTAGCGATGAATCCATAAACTGCAGCGGTACTTGGATAGCTGCTAGATCAAAGCCGACCTTCCCGGGAGTGTGAGCTGGTGATGGGCGGCGGATGAGAGTAGGCGCGTACGAATTCGGCCTGTGGCCATTCCCTTGCGGCATCAACCACCCATGTCCCTGTCTACGCCGATGGGTAAGGACGTGAGAAGCATTCACTTGCGTGGAGGAACGCACCCCGCAACCAAGGTCGAGCACACGGCGTGGGAGGGAATCGGGGTCATTGCGGTCATAGTTGACGAACGTCACTGAGCCCGCCTTGAGATGCTTGACGAGGGCGAGATCGAGTGCTTCCCTAGGAACGTTCAGAGGGAGGGCAGAGAAGCAGGAGGAAGTACGCACAGTTCAAGCACACTTCTGTCATACGATACGGGGTACGGGGCCTTCTCGGGATCATACGCATGGTGCGGCTGGCCATGCTTGTTGATGAACTGTGCACCCTTGGCGGTGCGCCCTTGACGCTTGAACTCGGAAGGGGCGTTGAGGGAGGAGAAGGTGCCGGACTTGGAGCGCACTGAGCCAAACATGGCGGGGTCGGAGGAGACGAGAACGTTGGATGGGGTGTCGCGGCCGAATGTGAGGATGGTCGGCGGGGGCGACACCATGATGGGGGTGTCTGGGGGTACGTCTGGCTGGGCATTGCGGGACATGGCGGCGGGGCGGGGGAGGGGCTGTGCGGTCTGGGGGACGCGCTGCTCCTGCCAGCTGGCGAGGATGATGGCGGTTGGGGACAAGGAGGGCAGTTGAGATGAGGCCCATCATCAAAGATTACGGTACTCGTGTTCGTCCGCTTGACATGTGTTGATTCTCTTGACCGTTCAACGACATCTATATCCGGCAGCCGAACATTGACCCGCAACATATACTCCCGGTCACCGGTAACGCTTGGACACCCCGCACCACCTTGTCCTCCTCCGCCACTGCGCCAAACTGCTACATTCTGCGTACAATGGATGCGCTCGTGACTGCATCTCTCGCAGAAGGTTAACGAAGATCGACAGGCTCATTTAGTCGAAAAGCTCCCGCCCTATTCTCTGGCAGCCAGGCCCAGTTCCTTGCAACCGTCGATCCTGAAATCGCGAAAGATAAGGGCGACCTCGACCAATGGCAAGACCCGGAAAACATGACGCGTCGACTGTTACATGCCTACGTCTCCCGCCGGTTTTCGAAGGACACCTGCTGCCGGATTGCTTCTCCTCGCTCGCTCTCCACAAAACCCATGCCCGCATTTCTCCTCCGGGATCAAGGTCCTAAAGCTAGCTGATTATGATCTCCGATAACCCATGATCGAAGGACCCTAGCTTTGTTCTCCGAGGTCTCTGATCCGGGGAAGGATACAGATCGACAGTACGTAGGGCAGGAATGACGAACCTTTTCCAACGAACCTTCACCTGGAAGGAAGGCGCTCAGAGACGAGCCTCTTATTCTCACAAAATCTGGTTCAAGTCACGAATATATTTTGATTGCTGCACGTCAAACACAACGCCGCTGGCAGTCAGATCGAAGGCACACGCCCGCCAGGTCAGGGTCCTCACAGGCATCCATCTACGATCATCTGTCAGCCAGATGACGCTCGCAATGGTCGAGAGCAACCTACTGGGTACGGCCTGTCCAGCGCTGTTCACGGACGACTTGAGCCCGCTATCGCTGCACAACAAGCCGCGGACGAAGGCTTGCGCGACCACGTTCGCACCATCGGGCGAGGTATGCGTGTGGTCGACCGGGTAGAAGGCGTTCACCGTGGTCTCGCCCAAAGCCTGAAGAAAGGTCAGTAGTCTTCGGACCGAGCCGACGTTGGAGGACCCACGTTATATGCCTGCGCGACGTAGGCGTAGTGGTCGATGTACGTCGACGATGTATTTGCCGCGACGTCCGCCGCGTACTGCACAAAGCGCCCAGGCTCGCCGATGTGGCCGTCAGTCCAGCCATTATTTGGCGTCTGTGACGAGACGATGGGGACCGCGCCTGTTGTTATCTATAGTGAGCTTCGTCCTCCTCCTGCGACCGCAAGACTGACCCTTCGCCTGCAGCGACTTGACCGCATTCGTGATGTAGTAGTTATACGAATGAATCGTGATCGCATTGCCGCTGCAGCATTCGTCAGAATTCCCGACGCCTTCAGCAGTCAACATCTTGTTTACCTCGAATCATACACCACCTCCGTATCATCATACCCATTGCTATGCGCATCCTGACGGCCATTGTCCACCGAGCCCGCAGACCCGTCATTGTGGCCGAACTCAATGACCACGTAGTCGCCCTTCGCCGCCTGGCTGATCAGGGTATCGAAGCGGCCCTCGTCAGTATACGAGCGGGCCGAGCGACCGCCGATGGCGTTGTTCGTGACCGAGATGCTGAGGTATTGTCCGAGATATTTGCCCCAGCCTGACCGAGGATTTAGCGTGAGGAGGGAGTTGGTTTTATTTGATGATAACTTGAAGACATACCAGCAGTCCCAGTGTTACCCCCGCCACCGGTGTTGGCCATCGTCGAGTCGCCCGCCAGGAGGACCTGCACGGCCTCCGCCTGCGGAACCGCGGCGATGAGGGCGAGAGCTAGGGAAGCGAGGTGAAGGGAAGGCATCGCGGTCAGTACTTCTGACCATCTTCCTCGCCTTCATTCTTATATACGGAAGTCCTTGGTCGCCAAGATGTGCGCCTCACCGGAGTCTGGATGTGTGCACGGTCTCAGTTGCCCTCGAAGAAACGACGACGACGGGCCGACGGTTACGAGGATACCGGCGGGCAAGGTCATGCCCACCAGGAACACCTCGGAGAACGTCTATGTGGCCACATGCTAGCACGCGCAATTGAGCATCTTCGCTGGTCAATGAAGGACCAATGAAGTGTCTTCACTATCCCACCATCCTGCTATAGTACATCGCCCTGGTCGCGTGAGCAGCAACACAGAAGGCGCGTACCCTACCCACACCAATCATAGCCAACCAGTCACTCGCTCTCCTCCTCCTCCCCGCCCTCGTCCAGCATGTTCAGGGCCCCGAAGCGGCCCCCGGTGACCTGGATCGCGGGCTCGTCGTCCGACTCCGTCTCCGGGTCTGGGAAGGATTCTTCCTGCTGCGCGGGGGCCACTGCCTTCTCCGTCTCGTCCGCGCTGTCCCCGTGCTTCTTCTCGGCCCGCTCGTCGCCTTCCAGTTCCTCCGGCTCGTCGTCCTCTTCCTCGTCAATGATGTCCTGCCCCGGGATCCATATGCCCGCGCCCTCGACGCCAGCGACGGCGCGGATGACGCTTTCGTCCGATCCTGGTGGCCAGTACCCCCAGCGGATGCGGCCTTCGGCGAGCATGCGGAGGACTGCAGAGCGTGTCAGTATGCCACAACCACAAATGCGAGTAAGAATAGGCTACGCACTCGCATTCCCCGCCCGATGCACATCCGGCCTCCCCGCCTTCGCCGTCAGCCACCCCTTCTTCTGCGCATACGCGATCAAAATATCCATCGCCGTCCACCGCGGGGTCTTCAGCGAGTCCGCCTTCGGCCCAGTCCCCGCGCGCCAGGTGCGCTTGTCCTCGACCGGGGGCGCTGTCGCGCTAGGGTGCTTCAGGTCGAGGATGCGCTCGAGGGGGAGGAGGCGCGCGGCGTGGTGGATGCAGGCGGGGACGGCGGAGACGCGGGAGATAGGAAGTATGCCGGCGAGGACTTGGGCCTCCATTTCGTGGTGGGAGGGGAGGACGAGGCCGGGGCAGTCGACGAGGCGGATGTCGGGGGATAGGAAGAGGGTTTGGTAGTGTTTTGTCTGGGTGAAGGGTGAGTGAACGATGATGGGGTTGTAAAATATAACTAACCTTGCCGGGTGTCTTTGAGGCACGTACTTTGGACGCGCCAAAGAGCGCGTTCAGTAGTGACGATTTACCCACATTAGGCTGACCTGCGATGCTTCAGTAAGTAAGCGAGAGCCGTCGTGACGAGTTATGTGCATACCTATTAAGCCGATTGTGAGATAAGGGGGTTCCTCTGGGACATCGGCGTCGTTTTCCGGCTTCAGTGGCGCAGAGCGCGCAGGCTCTGGTGCGCCGAACTCGCGAGGAGCTGCAGCAGCTTCCCAGTCAACTGATCTTCTGACCGATGGTTTCCAATATGCGAGCCGCTTCTCGCTCTCTCGTACCCTCGGAGGGGGTTCCAACAGTTCCGCATGGGTATCGTGAATGGCCTCAACGAGTTTTCGGCGAAACTCTTCTGGTAGATGTGGCTCGTAGGCAGGTCGCCGTCCCGTCGCGGAGTAAGCCTTCTCGGCGTAGGATTCGACTTCGACTATGCGCAACCCAGGATGTTTACTGGAGATATAGTCACTCCAGGCGCTCGTCCTGTCGGTTCCAGTGATGTCGACCTTAGTGAGGACGAGGATGACGCGTTTGCCTTCGTATGATGCAAGATATTTCGACAGAGAGTCGGGGAAGTGAATCAGAGGGCAGCGCGAGTCGAGGAGAACGAGGATGATGTCCGATATCTCTGTAACTCGCCATAATTGTCGCCAGACTTCGAGATTGCGCTCGTAGTAGCAAGGTGAGCGGATAGGACCCTCTGCACTTAGCACATCGCTTGCATCAGCGAATCCATTGATTTTCTCGTCGGCCTCTGCTAGCCATTTGCGAAAGAGAGCCTCTTCGTTCTTTTCTACTTCAGCCTTCGTTTGGTCGTAGCGCCACTTGGGGCGCCTAGGGCAGGACACGTACCCCTCGGCAGAGCTCTGTTCAGATGGGAATATCGCATGTGAAGCGGGTATGGGGCGAGGGAGGGGTGTGTCTGACGCGCGTTTCTTGGTGATCTCGAGGAACTCGGGCGATAGTCTGATGAAGGACGATTCGAGGCGCCAGGGCTCTGTCTGTGTTTTCTTCTTGGTCTCCTCTTCCTGGGTCCCCCTCCCCTTCGCGTTGTTCTTCTTGCCCTTGCCTGTGCCAGGCTGCCGTCGCTTGTTAGGCGCCATCGACGTCACGGACGAGTTGCGATCGACGGGCCGATCAGTCCGCGGACTTTCCACGTTTGATCGCCCACGTGCGCGCGCTTCTCTTCAGGCGTCAAAATTTTGGCCGGAGCGTTCACGGTACACTGGGCGCTTGCACGATGGTCGCATCGAGCTCCCGCCAACCGCACGAGGTCCCCCTACCCCAGAGCCCGGACGTGGCTCCGCAGAAGAAGGGGCGGAAAAGCAAGGGGAAGGCGAAACAAGACGCGGTCCCTCCCTCGAGCTCTCGTGCAAAGGATGTCGCGGTAGAGGCGGACGCGCAGGATGATCAGAGCGAACCCGCGGTGTGGGATTGGCTGCGCATCACGGACTCGTCTGCCTGTGGCGTTCCCCCAGTGTTCACGAGGGACGGAAGGTACGTTGCAAGCTCTGTATATCCGTATGTGTGCTGATGTCGCCTCAGCTACTTCTTCTCCCTTGCGGGGGCGTCTGTCAAAATACACTCGGCATCCACCGGTGTAGTCGTCTCGACCCTGAGCACCCCACGGCCTGCGGGGAAGGAGTCGCTCGCTGATACGCTCACTTGCGCGACCTTGAATCCCCACAATGTATTCCAGCTGATCGTGGGATCACTGAACGGCTGCTTAATGGTCTGGGACTACCTGGATGGTGTGCTGCTGCAGACGATCGACCTTGCGCAACCCATTCGGCATATCTGCGCGCACCAGAAGTTCAAAGACGTTGTCTTTGTCGCCGCTTCCAAGCCTTCGAAGAAGCAAAGCCGTGGAGGTGTGTTCAAGTGCTTTCATCCGATCGGCACATCTTAACGCGCTGCAGACGACAATGCTGCCGTGCTTCGAGTCTCCCTCAAGCCCTCCGAGGACACGGTTGAAGCCTCGCTCCAGAAAACGTCAGCGATCACTCCCATCGGCAAGACGCGCTTCCCCACAGGGCTTGCTTTCTCGGCATCGGGTGACTGGCTAGTTGCGACTGCGGGCCACAAGGCTTATGTTGTCAATTCTTCGTCTCTCGGGGATGGCTTCACCAAATACGTCTCCCCGGAGAAGCTCACCTGCCTCGCCACTCACCCGGTCGACGATTACTTTGCGACTGGCGATGTCAAGGGCAATATCCGCATCTGGTACTGCCTGAACCGTGATCTGCCCATCAACGCCACAGGTGTGGAGAAGAAGTCGGACACGACCTCACTGCACTGGCACGCTCATGCCGTCTCTTCCCTCACCTTCACGTCGAACGGCGCGTACCTGCTCAGCGGTGGCGAGGAGGCGGTTTTGGTGGTGTGGCAGCTGCGCACGGGCAGGAAGGAGTTTGTCCCTCGCGTCGGCGCCCCCATCCGTACGGTCTCTCTGTCGAACCCAGTCAATGGCGATCCAGAGTACTTGCTCGGCTTGGCGGACGCGACCTACACCTTCGTGAACGCGGACAGCTTGAAAGTATCTCGCAGCTACTCTCGCATCAAGCTTGGTGAGTCGATAGCTCCTGCCTATCCTCGCATATCCTGATCCTTTGTGTAGATCCCGCCGCACCGCAAACTGCCTCCCCAGCCGACGCGCCTCTCGCTGTACACAGCCAGACCAACACGCTCATCCTCCCCTCCTCTCACCCATCATCGCTACAAGTCTACTCCCCCGCCTCATCGCAACTTGTCTCCGAGCTCGAGGTCTCCCCGTCAAATCGTGTCTCGCGCCGAGACGATGTCCCTCTCGAGCCCGCAAGGGTTGAGAAGGCTGTCATCTCGTCCTCCGGCGACTGGATGGCGACTGTTGACAACCGCGCCGGTGACGACACCTTCCGCGGCGAGGTCTATCTGAAGATGTGGGCTTGGGATCGCAAGACGTCGTCTTGGGGTCTGAACACGCGCATAGACCGTCCTCACGGGCAGCATCGGGTTACCGACGTGCGCTTTAGTCCAGCGGCTAGCTTGGAGCAGCCATTGCAACTTGTGACTACCGGTGAAGACGGGTTCATCAAGCTATGGCGGATACGATCGGTCAAGAGCAAGGATGGATCGAGAGAGGGTCAGTCATTCATCTTCGTACTTCATCTGCGTGTGCTTACAGCACCGCAGACTACTGGATATTGCGCTCCAGCTTCCGCTTCCGTACGGAGATGCCCTCAAAGGCGTCTTGGTCGCCCGATGGGTCCTTACTAGCGGTCGCAACGTCTTCGTCTGTAGCTGTGTACGACCCGAACACTACGCAGCTGCGTCAGACCCTCACTGCACCAGAATGCAAGGCCCCCACGGACGTCAGCTTCCTCGGTACTACCGGTCGGTATATGGCCGTCGCGGGCGGCAAGGATCTCGTGGTTTGGGATCTGCTTTTTCAAACTGGTATGTTCACCGTGCACTATACAACTTGCGAATACTCACGCAGCTCTCCCAGTCCGGTGGCATCACCAATGTCCCTCGAACGTCGGGTTCATCGTACCACACGCGCGAGAAGACTCGTTCGCTGTCATGTATCGTCCCAGCGAGGACGAGTCGACTACCGTGGCCATCTTCAGCCCGTCGTCGCCGAAGCCTGTACTCCGGAGCGTGCCATTGGTCCTCAAGAGTGTTGCCTGGTACGGCGAGACGGCCAGTGCCTCCGACTTCTCTCTCGTCGGTATCTCCGACAAGTGGGATGTCTTATTCATTGGCGACCATGTCAAGGCCCCCGAGGACGCTGGCGCTCGCACGCAGAACATCTCGACGGAGGACACGCCGTACCGCCGGACGCTCTTCCAAGAGATCTTTGGCGAGGCCGCATTGCCTACCGGTCCTGCGCTCGCTGCGCCGACGCCTACAGCGGTCGCCGCGTCTGACGTCCAATTCGAAGAGCCGGCGTACTTGATGCCGTCCATGGACGATGTCTTCGACACGTTGATGAGCCCCTTCGTGCGCCCTCGGCCGGAGGAGCAGCACGACGATGCACAGGGCGCCCAACAAGAGGACGCTGACATCGAGATGGAAGAGGCACCGCCACTATCTCCGCAACCTCCCATCCTCATGCCTGACGACGCATTAATGGCCTCCTTCATCGACCTGTTCCGAAAACAAACCATACAACGTAAGTGTGTTCTTTCACTCCTCCATCCCCAGCTCACGTGTCCTCCAGCCCGACCCATTCAACCCGCCCCACCACCTCCAACGCTTACCAACGGCAACGGCCACGTCAAACACAAAGCCAACGGCCTCGTCGCAGGACGTAACCTCCCCACACCGACCCCGAAGCGCACAAGACGAGCAGAGCCCCCTACCCCTTCCCCCCGTACCCCACCAGAATCACCCGCCACGAACGGCAACACCAAAAAGCGCAAGAAGGCGTCGTCTTAATTCATCCCGTCGTCTTGATTCGTTCATTTTTCTGTACATGGTCCGCATTCCTGTACACAGGTCCGCACGTCTGTACGTCTGTACATGCATCTCAGCACATCTGTACGTGTCTTATGTAGCATGGGCTCTTGTTTCTCTACATGTTTAATGGCCTCTTCCTCGTTTCATTCTGCGAAAGGGACTTGACGCGCCCTTCGACTGGCCATCAAGCGGCCAAACGGAATCCCTGCCTTCGGATTTTATGGCCAAATGCGGAAACCGGCAACTGCCGCGGCATCGAAACACGCTCTCACGCAGGATCTCACGCTTTCTGGCTCAGTCCCTCGTTCTTGCTGCGATGCTTGCAGAATATCCCTCAATATTTCCCTCAGCCTATCATATCTACCTCGTCCGCTGCACTCTCCAACACTCACACCCCTGAGGTATTCCCTGCTACTCGCGCCTTTGAATGGCATGCAGGAAGCGCGCACCTCCTTAGTCTCTCGCCTCCGCAGGGCCGCACCTCCAGCAGCGGAAAAGAGCCGATTTTGAAGGGTCTAGAGCAAGTGCAAGCAGCGCCTGTACAGAATGTGCTCGCTTTTCATCCTAAACATGCCTCAGCTCGATCGATACACGTAGCCGACGGGCGCTTCACTGCCTCAACAATGCAGCTCTCTCATGCGCTCACAACCGACGGATCCGGATATTCAAGATCTCAAGCACGTTCTTATCCCCGAGCAACTCTCGACATCGAGGATTGCGGGCAACACCAAGGCAACACACGGTCAGCACTTACGGTGCCTGCGCTACTTTATTACCCGGTGCGGCTCAATAATCCTGTTTTGTTTCCAACGTGGCGGGCGCACTCCGCTGCGTTCGGCGATGAGCACCAGTAAGTGCCGCGGGTAAGTGACTCTATGGTAAATCGCGTATAAAAGGCGGTTGGGAGAGGCCTTTGAATCCAACAACTCACTGGTCTTCACCTTCTTCTACACTCTCGAGCATTTTACTTCGCTCCCCACTCTCCTTCCACCCACTTTCAACTTCATCCATCACGATGTTCGCCAAGCTCGCTGTCGCCTTCCTTACCCTTTCCGGCGCCGCCTTCGCGATGCCCGTCCACACTCTTGAGGCTCGCAACCTCGGTCGGGGTAAGCTTATAGCCTTGTCGCCGGAGTGGCCTTTGGCTGACGTTCCTTCAGCTACCTACTACGACCCGAACGGCGGCTACGGCGCCTGCGGCAACACTCTCCAGAACACGGACATGATTGTCGCGCTCTCTGCTGACCAGTACCTCGCTGGCGCTAACTGCGGCAAGCAGCTCGTTGCGACCCGTAAGTACTCGTCATAGCCCCCAAGGCTGGCGCATACTCAAGCAAGGACCCCTCGCTGACCTTTTTTCACAGACGCCGGCAAGTCCGTCACCGTCACTGTGGCCGACCTTTGCCCTGGCTGCGCCGCCAACGGCCTCGACCTCTCGAGCACCGCGTTCTCGCAGCTCGCAGCCCTTGGAGAGGGCAACATCGACGTCGACTGGCACTTCGTCTAAGTGCTGGCCAGCACGCTGTACAATTGTCAAGTGCCATCGCGTCGGGCATCTCGTGTTGTACAACTATCTATCGGGTGTACCTGTAGTATTTATGGGCAATTTATTGCCAGGTATTATACAGTCGAAACTCTCATAATGGATTAGGTCTGAGCCTGGCCCAAATTATCCATTATGAGAATTTATTCATTCCAGCTGCGTCACACATGTGTGACATGTGGCGCGCAAGCGTGACAAGAGCCCAAATGGGGTCACGTTTGCCCTGCCGCCCATCATTTATGGCCTTGTTGTAGTCTTTGCATGATCTATGTACTTACAGCCTTGTGCGTATCTCTTATGGTTTTGCTGTGTCAGATCCCTGAAATTTTATTGTCCCTCCCCATAATCACTGCCTTCTGCCGCCTGACTCAGGTGGCACCCCTAGTATTTTGGTGAATAATTGCCTCCCCAGCCGATCCATTATCCATTATCCGCACTTTGCCGTTTTCCCCGCATACAAAGTGGGGTGCCGCTCATTTTCGCCCAGATTGTATCCATAATGAGATTTATTCATTGTGAGAAAATCCATTATGAGAATTTCGACTGTACCATCCATCATCCATCCTTTGCGAGTGTGTGAGACGGGAAAAGATCGTCCTCTCCTCTTTACCTTGCCTAGCAAGGTCTCTCGCCACCCTTAATTGAAGCCCAACTTTTTGCAGGCACGATCAAAAAGTCAACAGTGCTCAACCGATGACTGAATGCTCTGGGTGTCGAACCCAGAGCCAGAGCCCGGACGGAACTCATGCAAGAGTGCGTCGGTCGTAGATTCTGACCATGAGTGCCGCTAGTGGTATGATCACCGTCACTATGCCCGCGCCTGCGAATATAATGTGGTCGAGACTAGTGGAGCGCGTCTCGGCAACCCTGGGGGCTGCGTGAGCAAGACCACGTCGACGGAATGCAAGGCAATGAGCTTCGATATGCCCCAGCGTGACCTGCCGCTAGGCAAGGTCCAGATCCGGCGTAGCCGGGGCTTCCTCTAGTGCTTTTGCAGAATCAGGATTACGCGTGAGCAAAACGTTTTCCGAGGCAAAAAGGTGTGACAAGAGGGGGATTCGAACCCCCGCAGACGAACGTCTATTGGGAAACCCATTTTTGACAGGCAAGCTAACGCTTGAATCCAACTCCTTAGACCACTCGGACATCTTGCCATGCATTCCTAGGTTTGGCGCCCCCCTCCAGCGCGCAGGCGGAGAGTAAACATGCAATGACGAAGAGAAGACATTGGCCTTCTCATGAGTTTTGCTTATCGCATCAGAATTTGGCTTGAATTGATACAATAGATCCTCAGAGGGTATAGTAAGATACAGGAGAAATACAAGCAAGCTGAACTGTAGACTACGAAGGAGGAAAACAAGAGGTATATGGGAAAGGAGACTGGCTGGCGGTCGCTAATTGTGTGCAGTCTCGTATGCGAAGTCCCGAACCTTCAGATCGGCCCACTTCGCGACTTCTGCTTGATCTGCGAAGGACGTGAGCGAGCAATTCAAGAAGAAGATGCTGTCATGACGTAGTGCATGCTATTGTTCTCGAAGCGGATGTGAATACCTACCATTTGGAGACAACTTTTCGGCGTTAGGTTTATCTTCCCTCAGCCGCCGCGCAGCATCCTGCTTCAATTCGTCCGAAATGTAGTTATTGCGGAGGATAGCCTTCAACCCTTCGGCGGCAGCTGCTGCATTCTTGTTGCCTGTGAGGACATCTGGTCAGCTCAGACACGCGACGAGGAAGTATTGGGACACACCTTCTGCTGTAGACATAGTCGAGTTAGTTTGTATGCGGAGGGAGGGCGCGCGATACAGCTCCAGGGATGAGACAGTCCTTATATCCCGCGGGTGATAGGGGTCTAGCGCCGGGAGAGGGCGCTCCATCGGATGACGAAGGCGATGTCGGAGAACCAGGACGAACGTCGACGGTCGGGTGATCCGGGCTCGTCAGCGGCGGCTGTCGCGACTCATTATAGGTGGTGCGCGCGAGTCAATGGCGTCGGTGCCTTCCAAGCAGGGTATCGGAGCGGCGCAGGGGAGATAATGCCAGAGAAAATTGCCTCGATCGGAGCTCTGATATCGCGTAGTGCGGCGGGCGGCGGCAGAAGAGAGGCGGCAGAATGTCATCCGTAACGAGCGTGGAGATAATAGCTTTGCGACGGGAGGAAGAAAGGCTATGAGGGGGATTGGCGGCGAAGACGCGAGGAAGAGCTTGATGGACAAAGGCGCCGGGAAACATGGGAATGTCTCGAATTGACGAATGGCGCTGGGGGACAGGACATTCAGCAGATGCCCTTTCTGCATAGCGCCGCTACTCACCTTATTTGACGACCTCTACTCCATGCGATATGAAAGGCTCCACTCGGGAGACGCGTAGGAGAATAGTGTGGTCTGCCGCGGGTCGATGTGTACCTCTGGGACGGTCTTGGGCACGACCGGTGCTTTAGGGCAATTATTGGGATCGCAGGCCTTTCAAGTCATAGTGCGCCATTGTTCCTCTCGGTATATGCATCAGAAGGCGTCCGCTACGTCCCGGCCGGTGTCATTACGGCACGCGATTCGTCTATTGTTCCCCATTGGAGATAACGCGTCCGGCGAGCGACGGTTTTTCTGAGAGAAATAGATCCAGGTTGTAGGACATGCAAGAAGGGGTTGACACGAAGCCAGTGAATGTTCGCAGAGCTCTGCAGAGGCAGGGAAGTAAAATGGTGACGCGTGACGGGCTCTTGCATGTTACGGTCGCGCTGGCAGGAATGGCCGTCTCAGCAGAGGAGGCGTCGTCCAGAGCGATCCACAAAGAAAACCTCCCTCAAGCTCACGCCTGACGCATCCTCTGGTACTCGAGAAGTACCAGATAAATTTTGAAGGCAGGCGCCCGAGTCTTGGAGAGCCAGGAGGCCGGAAGAGGCGCGATCGATATATTTGATTCCGCGGACCAGAAACAAAGGCATCCTGCCTTGGTCCCGACGCTCATCGTCCTGCGCCTTTCAGGTAACGACAGAAGCTCTCCAGGCCCCGAGCCCCGCGCGCTTCAGCCGAAATTAAGAGGCGAGCTTCGACCTTCGCGGGGAGCTTCGCTACGTCCTTTGACGTCCCAGAAAGGAAATCCTTCCGACTTCGCACAGCAGCTTGTCGGATAGCACAAAGGCGAGGGATGCAGCGTCTCGACGAGCATCTTGGAGCCCCAACGGCTCCAGCGACGCGTATGATGCGCTGTCATGCTGCTGGGAGAGAGAAGATAGAATCGGCGGAGACCCTGCTGGCGACGAAAAGGGATAGGCCTTTCGATGCGTTCAGTTGTTTTTCTGAGCGTCCCAGTTCGAGCGCTGGAGATCGGGATATGAATGGAACGGCTAGACGGTGCGTCGAGTGATTCAAGAACTTGCTTGACTTCTTCCCCGCGCAATGGTAGAAACCCTGAATGTGATCAGTTTAGGCGCGCAGTCTTCTTGTTTTTGAAGCAGAAATCCGGTTTGGTCGTCGGTCCAGAAGGACGCCGTCATGCGGTAAAGGCACCCCAGCGGAGTCCGCGACTAGCGGGCAATGTGAAGGCGAAGAACAAGGCAAGTCACAGCGGTTTAATCAAGTCGTCACACAGCGCAAGACCAGAGGTGATTGAGAACAAAGCAACGTAGGGAAGCCGTACTATCGAATCCCTCAAAGCTGCACAGGTAGGATCCGAATGTGACGCAGAAGAGCGTTGAATGGAACATCACAGGTATGGCGCGCGGTACTCCTTTGTTCGTCGGCGGCACCTGGTCGCAGTGGAAACGTTTAGCGTGTACACGCATTCCATTCCGTCACTTCACCTATATCACCCCGATGTGCTAGTCATCGACGGCGGGGGACGTGCGGCGGATGCATGCCAGGGCTGCCTGTGATATGGGGACTTGCGACTTTGACGACTGGGCCCTTCCTTGCGTTGCCTTCTTCTGCCCTGCCACGCCCCTCGGTTCCGGGCGACTCAGCGGTGTATAATCTCTTTCGAAGCGACGGCGACACTTGCCTTGGTCGACTCTCAACCGCACCGTGCTTCTCGCCCAACTTCCGCTTTTCGGCTAACACCGACGCACTGTTCTTTGTGCTGCCTCCCGTACGGCTAAAGGAACCCTTTCACCGAGTCATCAAGGCGCCTTTCTGCGTCCCTGGAGAAGGCGGAGAACAGTGGTCGGGAGCAAGTTGGTGACCGGTCAGCCAATCGAACATTGTGGCCACAACCACAAACAACACGAGGCCGGGCTGGCGTCTATCGATCCTTTAGGCAACAAGTCCTTCCTCTTTCGCTCGTCCGTTGTCTGGCCCTATAAATTTGCTCTGCCCCCACCGTCTTTTTCTTCCCCCCAACATCTTCTCTCTTCCTTTCACCGCCAGAAGCCCAGCT
>JAMQCK010000548.1:0-20153 GCA_024196135.1 Pleurotus ostreatus/Saccharomyces cerevisiae fusant | reverse complement strand
ACGGGGATGCCAACGGGGCCGATGCGCGGAGAAGGAGATGCTTCCGCCGGAATCGGATTGGATTTGATTCCGGCGCCAATCCGGGGATGGTGTTGGCGCCGAGACGCGTCGCCAGCGCTCGCGTCGCGCTCCCCCTCCGCCTCGCGTCGCAGATCTAGTAGATCCTGCAGGTGGACGGCGCGCGGAGGGTGAGGGCGTGCTCAGGGTGAGCGGGGCGTGCGTTAGCGCCGCTGATCGACTCTGATCGCCTTCCAGATCAATTTGCAAACGACTATCTCGCTTGTTTGGCTGGCGCGTGCCGGCCAAACAGGCGTCGTGCCTATATAGGGCTTCGCGGGCTGATTCGGCGAACCTTCCGTATCAGCCCCCCTGCGATCTGCTCTGCTTGGTCGCCACAATCCATCGTTGCCTGTAATTCCTCCATACCATCGACTGCAGCGTGCTCATCCCGACTGCCGATTGCATCCACTACGCTGCCAGCATAGTCCGATTCCGGCGCCACACCGATCTGAACGCCTTTGTATCCACTACCGTCATGATGCAGGCCGGCGACGTTTTCCACATGTTTGGCTTCCCTTCGTTCTGCTACGAACCGGAGCAGCTCCCCCCACCCGTTCTTTCCCCAGCGGAGCAGGCCGATCGCGAATGGGAGCTCGCCACCTTCGGCGAGACCACATACGGTGCGTTGCACTGCTTTGACTGCGATCGATTGAACCTAATGCGCTCCCTCAAAGACATCCCCCGCTACGAGACCTTCTACCAGCGTGGCGCACCCTCGGGTTCGCAACCGTACTCGTACGTTGAGAAAGACGAGGAAGAAATTCCCGGTCTCACGTTCAGCAAGACGTGGGGGCTCGAGAGCCGCCGTCGCACGGCACCGACCGTGACCGACCTCCTGCGCGCCACTCGCAAGGGCCCGCACCCGCGCCGCAGCAAGCGGAGCCCCGCGCCCTCAACGTCGGAGAACGACAACGCGACGGGTCCTCAGCGCCCCGCGAAGCGCGTCGCGCGCCGCAGCCCCGCACCATACGCGCGCAGCGACTCGGCGTCGCCCCGCCCGCGCCCCGCGCAGGACCCCGCAGAGGAGCTCGCGAACCGGATGTCTGGGCTCGTTGGTCTGGGCCGTCCACCACGGTCCGTGAACCAGCCCGAGGACCTGGCCAGCCGCCTGCGCGACCTGCGTCTCCGTGCGTAGGCCGCCTCCCGCTCCCCCCATCTGACGCGCGCACGCCAGCGACAACCGCGTTACCCTAATATCGCAATGGCCGCGCGCGTCTGCCGAACTTACCCTCGCTGCTGTTACCACCTACCACCTACGCCGTTGTCATCATTATCACCACCCAACACCACCCATCCCCCACCCGCCAAAAATCGTCGATCGATCTCGTCTCATCGCTATGCTTTCCTCTATTGTCTCGTTTCTATCGCGTCAGCAACCCACCCTTGTACTCCTCCGAACCCGATCCCTAATACGCGTCTGTGCCGCCACCACCTATAGAGAGGCGCACACCCCGACGCTCCTCCCGCCCCGCGACGTCTCCCGAGGTCCGGCTCGCTCGTTGGCGCCGTGCTTATTGCCCTTGCCAACGACTGGCGTCCCCCTCGGGACACGCACGCTGGGCGAAACCCCGTGTACGTGTAACTTATCGCTGTCGCTGTCTCGTCTCTGTTATCTCTATCCGAAAAAAACGCAATGTGGAATAATGGATTTACATACTTGTTTGTTTTACTTACCCTTTTTTCTTCTTCTACCCCTTCTTCTTCCCCTTTCTTCTGCCCCTTCTTATTCACCTTGGCCTCTTTCTCTGTTGGGTTCCCAGTCCGCTCTACTCCCTCCGCCTCCCCCTTTCCCCTCTATACCTACACTCCTACCCCACCATCCCTCATCCCCCTATACCTATACTCCTACACACCTACCCCCTACTACTCCACTCTGGCTACTTGACGTTTACTTATCTGTATGTACGTGACTGGGAGGCGCGTCTGTATGTACATGGACTGGGAGGCGCGGTCTCAATGGTATAAACTGCGGGCGCGGGCGACCTGTGCGCCCGGCGGCCTGCTCGCGAAACCAACTGTTGGTGTGATGCTCAACAACGCTGCAAAGTACTGGTCTGATCGAGCTGATAGGTCTTTCGGTGCCGTTTGAGTTGGCGATTGACTGCAACAGCAACTGCAAGGGTGGTTGGGCTTCTATCTGCGGCCTTTCGCAGCACGCAGCATCCTCTTCTATCGAGCGCCGTCGTATGGGTGGACGAAGGCTTAGACGCGTCTGTCTCGCTGCGCGCAGTAATCCAAATCATCAATAAGGTTACTGACCCCGTCTTCTCACTGCAATGACTCAGATAAGACGAAGTCACTACGGGAGACTGCGAAGCTACTGACTCCGTGCAAATAGTTACTGACCCCGTCTTCTCAGGCAGCTAACAACGTCCGACGGACTCGAAGTAACTGGCAACCTCCGGACGACGAAGCGATTGACAACGTCCGACGATGCCTCTGTTACGGTCGGCGGGCTATCGGATTGGTATCGATTGCCGAGAACAACGCAGGGTATTGTTCATCAGCTGTACGCCACCCTTGTTCATCAACGCCGACCACCCTGGAGTTCATCAGCGGGGAGAGAGCATAGCTCATCAGTGGCCGGCGACCCCTTGTTCATCAGCGGCGAGAGTTCAGTCGCTTGCACGGTAACGTTAGGTCTGACACGGCAGCGTTGGGGTCTGAATGCTATCAAGCTAGCATGCGATGGACGGGTAGCTCATGCCAGATGAACAAGCAGTGCGTGAGACGGGCAGGGAACGGACGCATGGCTCGTAACGGCATCCTTGTTCGAGCCCTTGTCGGACAGAAGGGGGCAGTACCTTCTATGGGTATGCCTTCCCTTGCTGATAGGAATGCCGTGGGCCGTGACAAGAGGACAGGACGGACGGACAATCAAGGGAGATCCCAGAAAGTGGACATCAGGATAGGATAGGAAGGGGGCCTGGACAAGAACGGCGGACAAGGGGACGAGAATGGCGGACAATAGGACACTCACGGAAAGTTCGATAGACATGGATGCATGGAAGGGGTCAGCCATTCCCATGCACGGAAGGAGTCAGCCGCCGTCGATAGGTTGTCGATGTCGATAGGTATGGAAGCCTGAAGAGGCATCGCCCGCTGGCGCTTCCGGCTGTGGTGGCCCTCAGCGGCTCTCCGGAAGGCCCTGAGCAGTGAAGACTTGTTTTGGGTTACGCCGGCCTGATATCGCATCGGCTGGTGGATACAACGTCGGCTGGCGGACGGAAGCCACGTAGCCCGGAAGATACAAGCCAGCCACACCGGCCGGCAGATACAGGTCAATACAAGGCTGATAGCCTTTGCGTAGGATTTGACGTAGGCGCCCTTGCGTTATCTACTCCCTCTATAGACCCATCGCGATCTATGGGGTCAGTGATCACTCACGATCTTGTGCTATCATAGCGCTTGCAATCTCGTGCTCCCGTTCGCGCTACCGGGCTCCCTCCTGCGATCCCGTGGCCTCCTTCACAACCCCGCCGAGCTGACCGGCTCCGCGAGCGTCATCTTGACCTTGCCGCGCTGGGTGTTCTTGTCCTTCTCGACCTCGATGACGACAGAGACGCGGTCGAAGACGGAGATGCGAACGCCGTTGATGGTGACGGCGTAGTTCTCGGCGTCGAAATCGACGTCCTGCTTGAAAGTGACGAGGCCTTCGAGGCCGAGTCTCGATGGAGCGTGAGCACGATGGTAGTAATAAACCTGATACATGGAGAAGGGTAGTGTGACCGGTGTGGGTATGGAACGAACAGGCGACATGCCACAACGCCACAGCACCAGGACGGATGAGTGTATGAGATCAGTCAACGGACACTCACTTTGATACAAACACTCCCAAACCATTCCTGAAGGCACGGATGACGAACGCGTCCTCCTGCACGCGCCCCTTCTCGCCGCGGTTCTGCAGCGCGAGCCCGACATAGAACTCCACGCTCGCGCGACCCGCGCGTTGCGCCATCGTGTGCCGCCGGTTGACGACATCGAGGATGCGCTCGACGTGACTTTTGTTGTGCAGCGTCGGGTGCAGCGGCGTGTGCCCGATGGCCGCGGAGAGCTGGCGGTGGACAAGGACGTCTGGGGAGGGATGAGCGAGGGGAAGATGGAATGGAACCAGATGATATCGTACCCGCGTAACGCCGAATTGGACTGGTGAAGTGCGTGTAGATCTCGCTGGCGAGACCGTAGTGGCCATAGGTTTCGCGAGCGACGCTTCCAGCGGCGAAGTACTCGGCCGATAGCATGCAGCGGGTCGCCATGATACGCACGAGCGTGTTGAAGGCCGGCTCGTTGGGATCCTGGACCGGTTGTGATTATACTGGAAGCGAAGATCAGGAGCCAAACCTACTATGCATTTGTCGAGCGAGGCCGCCAGCGCGCCGGATGATGAGGCATCGAGCTCGAGCCCCTTGCGCTTCTTCAGAATATCTTGCAAGTTCTTGAAGTTGTCCCTCGGCGGGGGCAGGTGGCGTCTGTGTTCTATTAGATGTCTTGTCCACTTACACAAATTATCCTGCCATACCTGAGTACAGCCGTCTGCACAAATGTCTCCTGGATCTTGCGCGCGACGCTGATGTTGGCGAGCAACATGAACTCCTCAACGAGGCTGTTCGTCTCGCGGAGCTCCTTCTGCTCGACGTCGATGGGGTCGGAGGATTCCGCGCTGTCGAGGTGGATCTTGACTTCGGGCGAGGCGAGGTTGAGAGCGCCCGCCGCCATACGCTTCGCCTTGAGCTTGATAGCGAGGCTGTTAAGCAGGCGGATGGAGTTGGTAAGCGCATCTTGCTGATGCCTGCGCTCCGGGAGGGATACCAGTCAGCACAAAGGGAATTGGCAGGACATGGCTTGAGACGTACACATCGTCCTTGCGAATTTGCGCCTCCTCGTAGGTGAAAGCAGCCTTCGAGGCGATGACCGACTTCGTAAAGCGCACATTGACGATTTCGGCCTCGGGAGTGAGCTCCTTAATCGTTGGTTAGTATACATACAGACGGCGAGAAAGGAATTCGACGAACCCAGATAGCAGAGAACGCCAAGCGCTCGACGAAAGGACGCAATGAGCACAGATTGGTGCCCAAAAGCGATGGCAACATGTCGATACGCTTGTCGACGAGATATACGGTAGTACCACGCGACGCCGCTTCGTGGTCCATGGCGTTGTCAGGGAGTACGAAGTGCGAGACATCCGCAATGTCTGCGCGAAAGGGTTAGATTTCGGGATGAGGTCGTTGGGTCAACAACTTACGGACGCCGGCCTCGATGTTGCCGTTGGGCAGCTGCTTCGCGTGCAGCGCGTCGTCGATGTCCTGGCAGCCTGCGCTCGCGTCAGCTATGGCCACACCTTAAGTACGATTTTGCATACCCGGCGGATCAATGCTGCAGATGATTTCACCGCGCAAATCCTCTCTATCCCTCCACGCGCCCTTGTCCACAGCCGTATCATCCGGGCGCGGCGGCACGACCCACGAGTCGCCCTCAGGCGGCAAACACGACAGCACCGCCGCGCCGAACGGCCGATACGGTACATCGAACTCCAGCAGCAGACTCTCCTGCTCGGTCTCTTTGCCCCCGACCGCGCCGAGCGCGCGCACGAAGTGCCCCTCCGGGTACCGCGACGTGGCATCCCAGCGGTCGATGGTGACGAGGATCTTCTGCCCGATGAGGCGCGGCGCCTGGCGCGTGCGCATGCGGATGCGCGGGAGCTGGCGCGCGGTGGGCTGCGCGAAGACGGATTGGAGGGCGTGCGAGGTCGCGGCGGCGTTCGAGAGGGAGGCACGGTCGATGTGGCAGACGTAGCTAGGAGGGGACGGTGAGTGGGGAGCATGAAGAGTACGGGAGGTTCAAAGTACCTGCGCCAGTTGCGCTTGATGATGCCGACGACACGACCGGTGGGCTGCTTTTCGGCCGAGCGTTGCTCGCTCTTGAGGATGCGCGACTCGCGAGCGATGACCTCCGCGTTCTCTTCGTCGCCCTCTTCGTCATCGTCGTCCTCGGCGTCGTCGTCCTTGAGCATAGCTAGTGGCAAACGTCAGAACTTGGAGCTGACGGTAGGGAAGCCCACGTACTTTCAGCATCGACCACCTCGTCAGCAGGTGCCTTCCACTCCTTTTCGTCGAAGACCTCGACCACGACGACATCGCCTTGTACGGATCGATTCATATTCTCACGGCCGACAAGCAGGATCGGCTGCGAAAAAGCGGGCACGTTGACCGAGCCTTCCAGGTAGTTGAATGGGTTGGCGTTGAAGTTCCCTTGGTGGAGCATGCCTCCTTTAACACCAGCAACAAGCGCTGCTTGCGGTAGATACTGAGAACAGATCAGCGAACGGCAAGATGAAGGAAAGGGGGCTGCGTTTACCTCTGGATACAACG
This sequence comes from Pleurotus ostreatus/Saccharomyces cerevisiae fusant, assembly GCA_024196135.1. Lineage (NCBI taxonomy): Eukaryota > Fungi > Pleurotus ostreatus/Saccharomyces cerevisiae fusant. Next base: position 13,725 of record JAMQCK010000548.1, on the reverse strand, counting down.
CCTGACGACCTGCGGCTGCGCGGGTCGGCTCAATCTCTTCCTCAGATGATGACAAGAGATCGAGCAGCTGTGTCGCTTGCTGCATGCCCTCGACATACTTCTTGACTGTAGACTCGCTCAGATCCTGGAGATCGCGTGGACTGGATTGACCTACTGGACAAGCAAGTTAGGCCCTCCTTCTGCGCCTTCTCGCGGTTTGCGGCGTCTGCCGTGAGCAAGACGACCTGTGGGATTTTTGGCTGCACTTTGCCTCTGACAGGTGGCCGGGTGACTGACAGATGCGAGCTGTACCACGATGTAGCCTTGCGAATACCTGAACAGAATGAGCACGCCGCGCAAGTCAGACAGAAAATGCGCCTCAAACCTCTGTCGTTACGATCATTCGGCGTCTCCTCCGCTTCACGCACGACGGCGGTCTCCCTAAGACTGGTCAGCGAAAATTTCGTGTATAGTGTATGAAAGATACTTACGAGCGATACTCGTTATAGAAAACCCAGACTTGTTTGCCATCCATAATCGTGAGCGCCTTGAGACGGTTGTACAAAGGCATAGACCGGTGTCGCACTTCCTCCATCACCGTCTGAAGTAGGATTATAGGAGAAGTAAAGAGGTCCGACTCCATGAGATCCATCTGAAAATGCTCACAAGTGAGCAAAACAAGAGACCGATACAAGGGAATGCTGACCTGTGACAGAAAGACATTCGTATCGGGTATGATGAAATGTCCCTCTGGGAAGGCGCTATGCGTTTTGTCGCCCGAGGCGGGCAATCCGTGGTCACAGTCGCATGCCGTGCAGTTTTCTATCCCGCACGAGACGTCGTCACGAAGGTATCTCTCGCGCAAAACTGATACAAAACTGATCAGCAATCATCCCTCATGGTTTGAAATTGTGTAAAGTACGGTCTTTGGACATAGTTCCTCCAATGGAGGTCTTTAAGCGACATGACAAACGAACCTTTGATTACTTTTCCTCGAGCCGTCTTCTTCAAGAACTTCCTTTGAGTGACTGCTGCCTCTGTCCTTGAGCGTTTCCTTATCGTGATTTCGACCATATTTTGTTATTTTCCCGTCCTTCGACGGATACTGGAAAGGCAGATGGAGGCGGAGGGCAAGAAAAGGACTGCCAATTGCGGAATCTTCGGCTATTTCGGCAAACGCCGTCAGGCCCGGTGTCACACTGTCACAGACGACTGCGCCAGGGTCGCAGTCAGTCGGCGTCCCTTCTCACACTCATCGCGCGGTCTCTGACGACCTTGAGTGGTAGCTTCCTCGCTCAACGGGAATAGGCCCGTCTCTCTTCTCTTATTTGTCCGCTGAATCCCTGATGGCTAGCGTCAATGCCCTCAAGAGCGCCGAACAGTTGACTGACCAATCTGTGCCGCCAGAGGTCCAGAGTAACGCAGACGGGATCGATGTACCTCAGCCTGAACCACCTCGCCAGCAGCGAAAGGTGATTTTTGGACTGGGTCAGAAAACCCGCAATCCAAGAACCGGTGAGCGAAGAGTGACATCGGCAATGCCCTTTCTATCGCACGAAAGTTCATGACTAGCATAGTGAACCCTTTCGACTATGAGCAAAAGTATGAAGAGGACGATTATGGGGACGAACTGGGTCCTAATGCTCGCTTCTGGCGTGTTCTTCTTGACGAAGGTCAGGCATACGACGCCGAATTGATTGAAGGGTGGCGCGACACGCTGGATGTCCTCCTCGTCTTCATGCGTTTAAGACCAACTCTGAAGACGTTTTGCTAAAGTCACTGCACAGGCTGGGCTCTTCTCTGCTGTTGTGACAACTCTTGTGGTTCAGTCGTCTCAGGCCCTTCAACCGGATTACGCTGCGATATCAGTGTCTCTTCTAGCCGAAATCGTCTCGCTACAGCGGGCGCTTGATAGCGGAACTCCTTCCGGTAGCGTACCGCGCTCGAGTTTGGCCCTCGATGCCGTCACTGCTACTGCGCTCGATTATTGGTGCAACGCTTTTTGGTTTATCAGTTTGGCGCTGAGCCTTTCCGCCGCTCTCATGTCTGTGCTCATCAAGCAATGGCTTCAGGTATCCGTAGTGCCTTGTGCCCATCAATGTGCTCATTCACTGATCCTTTACTCAGGCATACAGCAGTAATGTATTTGGAACTCCGCGAAAACAAGCGCTTGTACGCCAATTCAGATTGATTGGCGTCGAGCGCTGGAATGTGCCCCTCATTGTCGGTCTTCTCCCTATGCTTCTCCATCTATCCTTGCTTCTCTTCTTCGTTGGCCTGTCACTCTACTTGTTCACGTTCGACACCGTCATAGCCTCGGTCATTGCTGGTCTCGCCATCTTCGTGTACTCTCTATACTTCGCGGCGAACGTCCTTCCCATGTTGGATCCGCAATGTCCGTACAAGACGCCCGTATCCCAGTACGGCTATGCAGCATTCCAGGCCTCGGTTGCGGCGGCATGTGAATTCCTTCGCAAGTACGCTCGCCGCGATGCTCCGGATGTGCTACCGTCCGCAAGTCGCCGGACAGGCGCGTCTGCACATTCGGAGGGATCATGTACTAGCCGCAACCTCTTCTCCGTCATGGCAGGCTCCCTCGCGCGTTGTCTCTCACGCATCCTCTGGCCGGTATCGCCGTCCCGCTCTCGCGAGGCTGATGTAGTGTCCTTTATCCAAGAATCACTGACAGTGGAATGCCTCAACTGGGTCTTCACCACGTCGTCCAATCCCACGGTCGCTAGCATCACGGTTCAGGCTGTGTCAGGCCTGTCAGACTATGTTCCCCCCCTCAACAACGCCATCATGCTCGAGACACTCAAGCACGACATCCTCAGTTGCTTCAGACGTGCTTCCGAGGACGACAGCTCGGCGCTCACACTCATGAGTGGCCAGGAGCGAATAGTCGAGCGTCTCGCGCGCAGCCTGTTACATTTCGTGGACAGCGGGGACGGATTTACGATGCGCCTCCTCACGAACTTGAAGCCTGCGATCCTACGATCTCGATACCCCGCTACATCCAACATAGCTGAACTCGAAGGCACGGTCATGGCGTTGTCGACTGCGATATCACGCTCCAACGAAGCCGCGCGAGCAATGCTCTGTCCTTACCTTCTCCCAGTGGGTATCCCAAAAATGCGACTGGCGTTGACAGATTCACTGGCTGCGATGAAATCGAGCTTGCCCTTCATCAACATATCGCCCACGTCCGCTCTCCGGTTACATCCGGTGATATGGCATCGTATGCTTCGTTACCTGGCTTCCGAGAGCTACCACCCGGCCAAGAGCTGTACGCTACTCGCCGTCTTTCTATGGAATTGCGCAGGAAGGGCCCACGACTACGCTCCTCCCGTGTTCGAGCAGCCATCGGCGATGGGGGCCAGCACTTTGTACACGCTATGCGTGGTCGACTCCGATTACAAGGAACTTGTGATTGCGGCTGTGCACCGTCTCCTGTGCGGCTTGTCCTGCTCGCATAGTGATCGAGTACGCCAAATATCTACCCGCACCTTGACGCCGCTGACCACTGGCGCAGATTGACTCTTCGGAGGACCTGCAGCTGCATATGCTGCGACGCGCTCTCGAGATCTATGCGTCTGAGACGCTTACGTCCTCCATACTTCATATCAAGCGGCAGGCCGTCAGCGCGACCGGCTTCGATGAGGTGGACGATGCGAACGTTGGCTTTCTGGCCCGCTATCTTGACGAAGTGCCGCGCGAACACGCATGGGAACTTCTCGAGACAGTCACCAGGATTATTGCGTGGCCCGGTCTCTCCCTGCAGACACTCCATCTCTTCTTCTACGTTTACTATCTTCAGGGCGGGCAGAGTACAGCGGACATACCGCTGTCATCGGTCGGGCCTCTGCTCCGATTCTTGGCCAAAATGCTCTCAGCTCGTCCCATCGTCAAAAGGACAGAGAAGACGCATGTCACAGTCTCCAAAATCGTGGAGCTGATGAGCCGCGCTATCGAGCTACACTTCATTGAGGCGCTCGATGCTATCCGCGACGACGACATCATGTCTGCTTTGCGGCGTCTCGCTCTGGCCTGCATGGACAACCCGCGTGCAGTGCGCCTCACAGCCGCTCTTGAAGGTCTGCTGGCCGCATACCTCCAGCGCCTCGTCCACAAGTCAAGCTTCGATCCTTCTAGTCCAGAAGCCGCCGCCGCACGACAACACATCAACTATCTCTTTAAAGCTAGCGCAAACCAGAGTAACCATCTTGCTTGGTACTGGTCGATCTACGTCCTTGTTACAGCCACAGATCAAACCAGCCTTCTGCGCCCGGCACTGCAGACGCTCGCCAAGCTCACGTTCGAGCGTACGTCGGAATGGAACGAGACCCTGCGACAAGCCGCACGCGAGCCGCTTCCACTCGCTCTTGGGATGGCCTTGATGGATCCTCGGGGCATGAGTGCGGTAGACGAGCTTGCAGGGGTGCTATCAATCACCTCCCCTGTGCCCAAGCCAACGGAGATCTATGTCTGCATCACGGGGGACAGTAAGAGAATAAACGAGTCTTGGTACGTCCCTCTCACTGGCAGGCGGTCGTTCATCCAGGTTTGAACACGACCTCCAGGCGTTGTGCCGTCAATGACAAGCGCAGGACTTCCCCGACTCCGCCACATGCGCCAATCATCCTACCTGTGTCGGATCTTGGTCACTCTGAGCGAGTATAATCGCAGATGGAAACGGGAATATGGCTCTGGATGATCTCTTATCGCTCTTCGCTCTGACCTCCAGGACCTGGAATGAACATTTTTGCAAAGGGAAAATCGTGAAGGGGGATGGATGACACGCGCACCGCCTCCCTCGCCTCAATCATCCAGTTTGCCTTGCCGACGCAGCGTGGTACGTATATTCCATCAATTAGCGGCTGCGTCCACTATGCGAATCTCCTTTCTCGGGGGCTGGAGCCTCCGTTGAGTAACTGCGAATTTTCATGATCGCAACATCCAGAAGCACCGTTCCTGGCAGATACCTTAGTTCCAGGCGGTGGCGTATACTCTGGCGGATCCTCGTTCGCAACCTGCAGGCCTCCAAGCCGCTCCTCCTCGAGCACCTGCACTCGCGCAGTCATGTGCGCCAGGACGTCGCGAAGTTCTTGATCCTGCGTGCTGGGTGGAGTTGACATGTTCCCGGGAGTGCAGCTGCCACTGGCTTGCCGCTCAACGTCGGGATCTCGACGTGATTTCTCGGTCCGCGATGGCGGTGGCGGGACCGTGAAGGGCGCAGGGGACATGCCCGAGGCATCCTGAGCATGATTTTTGCGCAGACGTCGGCGGCGGCGCGATATGTAGACGAGCGCGCCAAGCAGAATAAGGGCGAGCCCACCGCCAACCGTGCCGCCGATTATCGCGCCGAGGTGGGCGTGTGGAGAGGGCCCGCCGATAGATGAGGTGCTTGTTTCGGTAGCCTGAGACCCAGAGGAAGTCCAGGTAGCGCCTGAGTGCTTTAGATACCTGGACTCCGAGAGAAGGGCGGCACTCACTAGGCAGCCAGGGTGGCGGGCCTGAGCCCCAAGGCGGGGCTCCCGTGCCCCACGGCGGTGTGCCCGTGAACGACTGAGTCCAGCTGGGCGTCTCGGACATGCGCGCGAAAATTAAAGTACACTTCCTACAGGCGCAGGATCGGCGGCGGCGGATACGGTCAAGCGGCGAGTAGGAGGATCATGCAAGGTGCGAGAGCGTTATGTACCTTCATCTTCGACGCACTTCGTCCGTCCTCAGTGGGTCTTCCTCAACGGCTCTGGGAACATCAGCATGAGCTGATGAGTCGTTCACGACGCCGCGATGGCCGTCTATAAATGTTCTTGGAAGTGAATGACAGAAGTGAAGACCTCAGTAGAGCGGAGCACAGAATCATCATCGCATGGATTGATGTACGACAGCTGCCAATTCTTGTTGAGAACAGTGAACACGGTGATCCCGGATTCTTGATCGCACTCCAAGGGATAGGCGCAAGTCACCCAGCGCTCAAGCGTTTGAGACGAGAGAGAAACATGAAGTGAAGGGAACATCACAGACTTTGTTCGAGCTGAGCGAATGTACACACTGCGGTGAAAAGAAGAGTACGCACTTCGACGCGGCGATGGGCTACGATGACCATCAGGCCATGGGTTCGCGACCCTGAACAGCGAGCCCTAGTTCATCCTAAGAGCTAGTTGATCACTAGAAACGATTATCCTTGAAGCAGAATTGCAATTGCGTCCGTCGCCATCGAGGTTCAGAACAAGCTGCGACTTCCAAGTTTGGCCATATATCGGCGGGAACTTCGGGCCGGATGGCCGGCAATCACAGATTTCCCTTTCGGAAATTTCCTCGTTTTCTTCTCCGCTCGTGCGCAATGTCAGAAACGACAGTGAAGCGGATCCATATATCTGGAATAACACCAAACATCAGCCATGACGATCTTAAGCAGCGATTGTCGACTTTCGCGAAGGTCAGCGCCCTAGACGGCTTGGGCGCGACAGACAGCCTCGGCGCGCCGCGACGATTCGCATACGCGACACTGGAGGGCCCACCGGCGCAGATCACTCGTTGTGTAGCGGCCTTGAGCGGTGCTACATGGAAGGGAGCCCGTCTACGCGTAGGGGATGCGAAGCCTGATTTTCGGGAACGGTGCGTCTGTCCTTCCTGCTGCCCTCCATTCCCCTCACAACCCATCCAGGATCAAGCGAGAAAATGAAGCCGCTGAAGCCGAAGAGGAACGTCCCAAAAAGCGTAGGAGACGCACGGCTGCGACCCATGCCCCAGACATGGACCCCGTCACCCCCGATCGCGCGGAGGGGAAAGCAGGCTGGACGGTGACGCCGCTAGGGCGGACGTACTTCTCTGCGCGTATGCGGCCGGAACGACCGCTGCCGCCACCGCCTGGCGAGGCGAAGCAGGAGGGGAAGAAGAAGAAGCGGGCACGCGCACCGCCGACGCGCGCGCGGAGGCGGAGGATCGACATGGGCAAGTGGGGGAGCACGCAGCTGAAGGGCGTGTTTGTGGACACGAGTGCGCTGCCGAGCCCGGACGTGATCCTAGGCAGGGGGAAGGCTGCGACGCAGGCATCGCCAGAGGCTTATTCCGACGATACTGGCTCGGAAAGCGACCAAGAAGAGGAGGAAGAGCATCTGGACGATCAGGAGGCGCCAGGCGACAAGGACGACGACGAACATGGAGATGTAGCCGATCGCATGTCGGTCGACGCAACGCCCTCGACACCACTACCGCCTCCTCCACCTCCTGTCGAGAGTAATCTACCACCCTCCGACATCGCGCGCGAGCAGGCCAAAAACGTTGATTTCTTGCGCTCCCTCTTCGGCGACACCGACGACTGGGGCGGCCGGGAGGAAGTCGACGACGTTGCGCTGCGCGAAGCAGAGGCTCGCGAGCGCCTTCGCCCCGCAAAAACGGCTACTGAAGATGACGAGTTCGAGATCGCGCCCGTCTCTCCAGCAAGGAAACCTCAAAACACGCCTGCAGCGCAGAAGACCGTCGTAGAGACGCGCTCGAGCTCGCCCACGACCTCCGAGGCCGAGTCCGCCTCTTCTGCGGCGGCCTCGGAAGATTCTTCGTCCCCTTCCCCGGAGACCGCCCCTGCACCGAAAACAACCGGACCAGCCAAGCTGAAGGACCTCTTCGCACCACGCGACGAGGAGCCCGGCTTCTCCCTCCTGGGTGCGCTCGACATCGATCTCGAGCTAGACGAGGACGCGCCGTTCCCAATCGAGCCCACCGACCCAATTTTGGCGCAAAACGAAGCGTCTCGCATCCCCTTCCATCAGACCTACACCGCGCCCGCGGTTACGACGACTGCCACTGCAGCAGGCCCGCTCGTCCTCGACACCTCGAAGCCGTTCTTCTTCCCTCGATCTGGGAGGGGACAAGACGTGCGCGATGTGGCCCGTGCGAACAAGTGGGACTGGAAGGGCGCCGCGTTTCATCAGCCGATTGAGGGGAATGTGGAAGAGCTTGCGAGGGCGAGGTGGGAGGCGAGCAAGCTCGAGCTGACGCGCGATTGGAAGCGCAGGTGGAGGGAGGCGGCGAGGCTGAGGAGGAGGCGTGGAGGTGGGGCGGAGGAGTAGCTTTTTGGCTGTATGTCCGTCGCACTGCTTCGCTCGAATGGCTCACTCGACTGGTCAATTTGACAAAGCTCAAAATACATTTGCACAGATACTACAAGTACATGGAACTGACACTGTCCCGAAAACGTCATTACGCCCCCATATTCTCGAAGAGCGCATGGTCGGCCCCCATTCCCTCAGAACATGGGCGGGAAGTACAAGGACTCGACCTGCTTGTCGAACTTCTCCCTCTCCGCCGTGTGCCTCCCCTCCGCATAGGGGCTCACCTTCTTCCTCTCCTCAAACACCCGCGCCGCCTCTGTCGCATTCGCCCATAGCCACCGTCGCACGCGCATGCCCTTCGTCCTGTGCACGTGCGAGAGGTAGAGCAGCCAGTCGCCGTCGTGTGGCGAGCGCTCGGGGTCGGGCACCGCCTGGCGCATCGCGCGCGTCATCTTCCCGAGCTCGGAGGTCATGGGGAACGCCCAGGGGAGGGCGAGGACGAAGCGGCGGGCCTCGGGCTGGAAGGTGGTGAGCGCGTGCGCGCGGAGGAAGCGGCAGGTGCTGGTGAGCTTGACGAAGGTGGGCGCGTCGAGGTGCGCGAGGATGGCGAGGAGGACGTCCAGGGGCTGGCGCGTGAGGACGTCGGTGCCCGCGGGGATGGCGTCGGGGTGCGGGATGGTGCCCCAGTGCTTGGCCTCGACGACGGGGTAGAAGCGCGGGATGCTGGGCGAGCGTCAGTTTCCAGTAAAGCCAGACGATCCAGGCAATCTACGCACCTATCCGGGCGCGTGAAGAGCCAGTCGCTGAGCGGGCTCTGCTGAAACTCGTCATACTTGAAGGAGTTTTGGCCGTGGTCGCTACCGACGCGCCAGAAGGGCTTCACGTCGATCTTCTCCCCAAGGCTCGCGTAGTCGACGCCGCGCAGTTCGCCCGCGTCCTCGAGCTCGCCGAGCGGGCCCATGACGACTTCGACCTCGCATAGGCGCTTTTGGTCTTCGAATGTGTTGCTCTCGCACCCCATGGCGCGCCGGAAGAGGGCGCCGCAGACGTGGTGCATCATGACGAACTGTGGGTGGCATCAGGTGAGCAGATGGGTATGTGGGCGCGCGGAGCGAAGAGGGCACGTACGGTGAACCCTGGGTGTGCCCATGCCACGTTCAGCAGCACCGGAGGCTCGAATGTACCAAAGTTGTTAGGGCCTGGACGGGCGTCAATGTTGGATCAGCGCACTGTGGCAAGGTAGCACGCACTGAGGAACTTGAAGGTCTTGACGAGTCCATGAACGCGGGGGCTGATGTGTTCGATGAGTCGCATACCGGACAAAGTGACCACCCACTTACCCAAACCCAAGTGCGGACTCGAAGTAGGCATACTGGGCCTTCGTCATGAACCCCTCGGGAGGAAAGTGTTCAGGCAGCGGGTTCATCGAGCCCGGCGCTGGCACGAAGGGCAGGCGGCAGAGGCTGCAGGACATGGTTGCGAGAGATCAGATAGGCGCCGTGAACAAGGGAGAGGGGCATTCGGCGCGCAGCCTTCTGGCTTCTTATATATCGGCAAGCTGCGATCCTTCATTGTTCTTCTTTGAGGGCGTCGATTGTGCGGCACGGCCACGGCCATCAGTGGTCCCCGGGAGCCATGGGACAATTGTCTTGGATAGGCGAACAATGCGTGGAGGACACCAGAGGACATATGACGGACCGGTCGGCTGTGGCATGGTTGGATGACGGCGAATACGAATCCCCTTTGAGAACAATGGGATCACGTGCTGTTCATGTTCGACTTTTCCTTGTCTCTGCGTTCTAGTCGCGCAGCAGGTAGCTATACAGTACCACAACGCGCTAGCCCATCGGTGGCATGTTCGACTTCGATGCTTGAACGAAAACCACTTTGATGGGCATCTAGGAAGTAGCAAAGCAATCGTAATCTACCAATAAAGCCCAAGAGCACTTCTACGGAGCCATGATCTACCAGTAATCTAGGGAGGGAGTCCGTCTATGTCTATGTCAGTCACCAGTCTATCTATTATTCAGTCCACGCAAGAAACATCCAGACCTAGAAGCGATAATTCTTCGTACCCGAGCCGAGGACGTTTTTACCCGCCTTCTTAAGCGCGCTGGCGCGTTCTTTCGAGTAAACCTCGGTTCGGGACGTCGTCTGTGCCTTCCCCTTCAGCATCCCGTCGAGGAACACCACACGGAGACCGCCGCCCTCGTCCTTAGCCTAGGAACAAGCTGTCAGCCGACGCGGAAACCGGGCAATAACATGCAGATCTCACCACGACGCGCGCAGGGACGAAGACCGAGTATGAGCCGTTGCTCACCTCCGCGAAGACGACGTCGTTCTGAGCAGCAGACACGTCAGTGAGGGAAGCTTCTGGACGCGTCCGGAATCTACGCACGATGTTCACAGGCCGGTCCACCACGGTCGGCGTAGGCGAAGGGTCTGGCACCTGCTCGGGCAGGACGCTACGGAGGTCGCGCGCGGAGACGGTCCAGCGCTGGGTCTGCAAGCTCCCAGGCAGCTCAATCTCGTACAGCGCGCCGTCCCGCGGTCGCAGCACCTTCGCACGCGCCCAGTACTCCGTGTCGAGCCCGCCGTAGCGATAGCGGACGCGCACTTCCTGACCAGCCTATACATGGGTGGCGCATCAGTAAAATGGCAGTCGTGCGCGCTGGGGCGATGCTCCCTACCTCAAAGACCTCCATCACACGCGCCTTCGACGACTTGCGCGACATGTCAGACTGGTAGGAGTTGCGCTGGAGCAGCGCCGGGCGCGACGACGCGCCCGCCTTGTAGGGTGCGGCCACAGACGCCGACGCCATCACCGCAGTAGACAGGAAGCAGGTGTTGAGGAAGGAGGTGAACGGTGTCGACAGAGGTGAACGGTGCCGAAGCAGATGAGCGTTGCAGACGAAGCTCCCGGTCGCGTCAGCGTCCTATAAAGCCCACGCCACGCCGATCTATAAAGCCCGCGCCACGCCGTCTATTTCGGTCCCCACAAACGCGTCCTGGTCAATGCACTGTGACGGCGAATCAGGGCCAGGAAGGCCGCCGATAAGAGCGCGTTACGTTTGTGCAGGGCCTTTGCTCGACGCGCGTACAGGGCCTTTGCCCGGCGTGTGTACTTGGGCAGTTACCTAGTGTGTTCGGAGTTTGCGTGATGTGAATCGCACGCAACTGAGTCTCGGCGCGAGTTGAATGTCTTGACGCGGATTGGAATCACAATTAGATGCCTCGCCGCGCAATGAATGCTTGCATCGCCGCGAGATGGATGCCCGCCTCGACGCAAGATTATGACTAGACGCGCAAAGAACGCCCCGACGCGAGATGACTGATAGGTAACCGGGGCGGCAGTATGGCGGCGGAGATGACGAGAGCGAGTGGCACGACTAGCGGCGAAGATTGCTGAGAACGTGCTCGCCGGAGACGAACGTGCCCTATTCATCGTCGGGCTCTCCTGATGGCCGTAGGGAGCGTGTTGTCAGTGCCAAGGGGGCCAGTGCGTCGGGCAGGCATCACGGCGAGGCGGGATGAAATCTTCATGATGGCACGTTCCAAGATGCCCAAGGAGCATTCGGCTGTTGCCGATGTTGGGAACCAACTTCTATAAGTTACCAAGCTGCCGAGCCCGAATGTGCGACATTGACGCCAGATTAAGCAAAGTACGCATTGGCAGTTACATGATGCTGGTGGTAGACCTAAATCAAAGCGGCCTTCGCACAAGGCTACACTAGCCTATTCAGTATTTGGTTGCGAGTGGATTGTCCGGTTGCAAGGTATCTGGCGCTCATCAGCAACACGTTTATCGCGCAGTATTTAACACACGTACATCCGGCCATGCCAAACAAGAGCAATGCCGCCTCGGCTCTCTCCTCAGTGCCGAGGGATCTGTCTGACAGCAATCGTCAGGCTCGTAGTCACCTAATCGTTCGTGGAGCAGGCCTGATTTTTGTTTACTTGGAGCTCGGACAAATAAAAGTGTGGGGCGTGAACGCGTGAGCCGTGTTCTGTAAATAGAATATCTTCCGTATTCCCGCCATCACCACTCGCGGCGTCTTCCCTCTTTCGCCCTGCACTTCATCATGCCCTACCGATACATCGACATACATACGAAGCAAGTCATGGTTCGGATGAAGAACCAGCCCCGCTTCAAGGTCACGGACATCGCCGCTGCAACAGGCACCTCTACTCGCACTGTCATGCGCGTCAACAAGCTCTTTCGCGAAGAACACATCGTCGCCCGACCGCTGGCTCAGCCACGGTGCCCTCGCTCTCTCAACACGTTTCACGTCAATGTAGGCTCTCTCCTCATGGACCACGATGTTTTGTCTGACGTCTTCGCAGTATATTGAGAGCCTCATCGACCGTACCCCCGACCTCTACCTGTGGGAAGTTACGAGTATGTTCAACAACGCTTTCAAGTGCAATATCAGCGAATCAACAGTAAGGCGGGAAATGAAGCGAAGAGGATTGACCTACAAGATGGTGCGTGGCCATTTTCTTCGACTCCGGCACGCATTGATGAGCTACAGGTTACTCGCCCCGCACGCGAAGCGAATGAGGCCGCGCGGGAGTCGTTCAAAATTCGCATGTCGGCACGGTATGAGCCCCGGCAACTTGTCTTCTGTGACGAGACCGGCCACAACCGTCTGACGTATCGACGGACGCATGCCTGGTCACGCAGCGGCACACGAGCACGGCGGCACGACGTGTTCCTTCGGGGGAAGCGGTGCGTGCTCAGTCAAGCGATATGATTCTTGTTTTTCTGACTATGTACAGGTACTCTATGCTCCCTGCTATCTCCCTTGACGGCCTGCTGCATATCGACGTGATCGATCGACCATTCAATGGACGACTTTTCGAGGACTTCGTCGACGGCCTGTTGGACAAGATGAACCCGTATCCCGGTGACAACTCGGTCCTTGTCATGGACAACGCGAGCATACACAAGACGGCACGAGTGCGGGAGTTGGTAGAGAACCGGTACGTTGCCTACTCGGTTGTGTGTGCAGTCACTGATTTTTTGTCAGAGGCATGAAGCTCGAATACCTACCATCTTATTCCCCGGACTTCGATCCCTTGGAGGAAGGATTTTCTGCTATCAAGGCCTGTCTTCGTCGTAACCGAGATCATGCCCATATCGAGATGCTGAGCCAGAATGAGCTCGACATATACATGCTCCTCTTCGACGTAGCCTACGAAACCCTCACTCCTGAAAACATATGGGGCTGGTACTACGACTCAGGCTATGTATAGCTTTGATTCTTGTAAACTATCTAGATAATCATATTGATGTTCTCCTTCGAGTCAAACCCCTCTACTGCTCTCCCTTTACCCTTGTCGACACGATGAACCTCTGCACTGTTGAGCATGCGGGGAAGCGCGCCTAGCAGCTTACCTGGTGGTAAGGAGCTTGATATGAGGCAAGCGCAGAGGTAGGTAAAGACCTGTTATTCTGGAGGGCAGAGAGGGCCTCCTTATATATGTACAGGATGGTAGGTAGCATGTGATAATGCAGTGGACGTGTAAACAATAAACATATGATGTCGTAGTGTGTGTCCACGTGTGTCCATGTGTCCGTCATGTGATACGTGAGTCATAACATGTGACAGGCCAGATGTCCAACACTCCCCCTCGCTAAGTATCGCGGTCATAGCGTACGCAAGCGGTAGTCTTCATCGGCCAGTTA
>JAMQCK010000547.1:0-20157 GCA_024196135.1 Pleurotus ostreatus/Saccharomyces cerevisiae fusant | reverse complement strand
GGAATATCATACGCATTGTGTCCTCTCGGGAGTACCTCTCTTACAACTGCCGAAGTCACTCAGCCTCTTCGTGTCAGACGCGCATCACGGTACAGTATAGTCATGCTTTGACAAAGCCCGACGACGACCGGCAATCCCGATGGAGCCACCACCACGTTCCCGACGACCGCGCCCTTCCTTCTACCGCTCACAGACATATAGAAAGAACAAGCGCGTCGCGCATTCCTGACCGCCCTCATCACAATCATGCAGGAAATCATACTCTACGACATCCAATCCAAGGTCGGTGCATACTCCTCAACGACGTGGAGGGCAAGGTCAGTCATCTGAAACCCCCTACTCCTGCTGACACTCACCTTTGCTCATGGTAGATATGCACTCGGCTACAAGCGCCTACCCTTCCACACCATCTGGGTCGAAATCCCGGATATCCCAGACGTCTGCCGCCGCATCGGTGCACCGCCAACAAACAAATCACCCAACGCAAGCGACCAATACTCTCTCCCCGTCATACAGGACCCGAATACTGGCCGCTGCATCTCCGACTCGTTCAAAATCGCCGTCTACCTCGACGAGGTCTACCCAGACACGCCGCTACTCTTCCCTCACCGCGACGTCGGCCTTCAGAAGGCCTTCCAAGATAGCTTCCACTGCATCTTCCTCAGCTCCATCGCGAAGCCCTTACGACGGAAGTCGTTCGCGGCTTTCGACGATCGCACGAGGGAGTTTCTCGAGCATGCGCACGGGGTGGAGGTCGCCTCCAATATGTCGCTCGAGCGGTGTTGCGACGAGACGAGGGCCCAAGCGAAGGAGACTTACGCATGGGTGCAGACCTGTATGCAGGCGAATGGGGTCGACGCTACGTTCCTCGCCGGAGATATCCTGTCTTATTCTGACCTCGTCGTCGCGGCTTCGCTCAAGTGGCTGAGCAAGGCCAGCGCTGAAGACTGGTCAAAGGTATCCGAATGGCATGATGGGCGATGGCGTAGGCTACTGGCCGCGACAGAGGGTCTCATGATGGACGGACTCGAGGAAATGTAGACCAGGACGCGTATAATGGTGTGTATAATTTGGTCATAAATATCATAGACAGCTGACTCGACACATTACAGACTACAAACGAGCCCGGAACTAGTATACCTCTATCATAATCTATGGAATCATTCTCCAAGCATTCTCCGGGAGTGCCGGTCAATGAAGGTCAGCGAAAGTCACGACTGAAGTCTATGCCGTTGCAGTCGGAATTCCATGCTTTACGCCTGAAAGGCCCTCGGGTGACGCTTGCGAGAGCCGGGGCTCTGAGCTTGACGGCTATCTGGTTTTGCTCTCGAAGGAGGCTTCCGGCTTCGCTTGGCTGGGCTCGCAGGCGTCACTTCTGCAGCCGCCGCTGCCGCCACCTCCAGGTCGCATACGTTGCCTTGTAGGCTCGGATCCGTCGAGTACAGTTCGTGAATGTCCAGTCTGCCGGTCTGCATCAAGTTCCTGATCTTGTCCGTCGTCAGCGGGTGCAGGTCCGTGGGCATGCGCCACACGCTCAGATCGACCTGGCGCAGAAGGGGTCGGCCGTACATCAGGTCCAACAGTGCGTCGACTCTTGCGCTGTCCATCTTGTCCGACAGCTGCAGCGCCATTCCCAGTTGCGCCAGCGATGGCAGATGCCCGGAGCACAAGAGATACAGCAGCCAAGGCAAGAAGTCGCTCGGGAGCTTCAAGGTCAGCCCCTCCAGGCCCTGGCACATGGACAGCGCATGCAGCCCTTTCTCCGGGACCATCTCCACGCCATCCAGCGTGATGACTTTCAGCGTCTCGCGCATGGGTCCCAGAAAGCGGTCCAGATGAACGTCCGCCACTGTTTCGCCGAATCGTCGCTTGCGGGATATGTAGAGGAGTTGCAGGCGGGGAAGGGATACGCTAACTGCGAGCGCGTTGAGCGCCAGGGAAGAGAGCTCTCGGAGAACGAGCGTCGTAAGCATGGAGGGTTGGATGATGTGGGTGCCTTGCTGCAGAGATTTGCTGATGAGCATCGCCACTTCGGCGCCGGCTTGAGGTCCTTCGGGATCGAGAGTTTGACTCGCTTCGAAGTACTGTAAGGACAGCTGGTGGCTCTCGAGGTGTTGCATGATCTCGCCGAAGGACAAGGAAGAGGATGGGATGAATGCTGTGAGTGGCTGGGGCTCATAGGGGACTGGTGGCGCGGTGTACGAGAACGTCGAGGGAGGGTGCATATTTGCGGTGGTGGCGGAAGAAGAGGGCAATGAGGGACAATGAAGCAGAGGGCAACGAACAACGGTCTTTATATGAATGCGCGCGGGCCCGGTCCGCTTTATCAAATCTATCAAATCCTCATGCACGATCACAGCCTCGAACAAAGCGACACAAAGAGTCAAAGACCTTGCAAAGAACAATGGCCATATAGCACGTGGTTACCGTGACGACGCTTGCGATCCCCTTTTGGAAGTACTTGTTTATGAGATTTGGTAATGTGGCCAACACAAACATACGTCGTCGCACAGAACGATACCCAAGCAGCGATAGATGCTGCTCAAACTGCATTACGCCAGAACCCATTATGTAGCGAGCACGATGAGACCCTTCACACCCGTATCTACACCCAGGAGAACAATGGAAAGCCTGACTGAACCTCTAGAATACCAGAAGGGTGGTAGAAAGACAGAAACGAGGAACGATAGATAGCGAAATGAGAGGAGACACAGAAACAGACGTATACACAAGCCCGAGATGGATAGATAGCTACATACAAGATGACACACCCGAGGCGGAATAAGGATAGAATAGATATTTGAGGATACAGCCCAGAGGGGGAAGCAGATGAGGCCCGTGTAGCGAGCAAAGAGATAGATGAGGTAGTGATAGATAGCGAAAGACAACAGTCCTGGAAAGCAAAGGGAGGCGCAGCGCGATGATTGCATCACGACGCTACCTCCTTTGGCGCACGCCGCCGGTCGGGATGCCTGGAAGAGGCTTCAACGCAGGGAGGCGCAGCTCTGTAGTGAGGTGATGGGTGGTGGGAGGTGGGAGGTGCCACTTGGCGGTAGGCGGCTGCCACTGGGAGGTAGATGGTTGTTGATGCGACGTCGATGCTTGCGCTGCCAGCGGGTTCCAAGTCGAGATGGTAGATACCCGCCGCGGCTGCACCTTCAGGGAGAACATGGGCTGCAACTCGCGCTGGGCGTTGAGAAGGGGTGGTCGGTCGTCGCGGGAAGAGCGGAGGTCGCTTGCGTCGTAGTCATCTACGTGACGCATGTCATCGTCGAGGTCGGCGCTGTCGAGGTCCGGAGAGACCCCGACGTGCTCGAGCCCATCCGACTCGTTATCCTCCTGCGGGCAGAACATCCGCCACCCGCAGCACGAGGAGACCCGCGCGTCGTACGAGAGCTGCAGTAGCGCGCCGCAAGCCGCCTCCTCGTCCTCTTCTCGGCGCGCCGCTCCCAGACTCGAGCCCATCTCGGGCGTTGTCGGACCCTCCGAAGAAGGCGTCTCCGAGCTGAAGCCGTCGACCTCCATGCTCTGCATGCTCTCCGCGCTCTCGACGCCCTCCATGCTCGAGGCGCCCTCCATACTCTCGGTGCCTTCGGTGCTCGAGGCGCCTAATCCGCTCTCCGCACTATCGCCACCCTCCACGCTATGCGCCACCACACTGACACAGCCCCACTCGAGCTCGGGCGTCCGGCTGCGCGCGCGCAATAGCAGTGCTTCGTGGTGGACGAGGAGATCTGCCTGCGTGATGGCGAGGTCGAAGCGGAGGGCGCCGAGGATCTCGCGCTCGGCCTGGGAGACGGAGCATGGTGGGATGTCGCCGGCGTACATGGCCCAGTGCTGGTTCTTGGGTGGGGCGTCTTTGGTGTACTAACACAGGCTATCAGGAGAGCTGTATGAAGAACGATGAACCAGACACACCTTCGCTGCTACTACCAACGCACCCAGCGCCGCGCGCCTACATGGCCAGCTACCCCTCCCTGACGCGCATCTTCCGCGCGCGCGCTGCAAGTATGCGAGCGCAACATGCACGACAGGAGTGTCGGCGCCCGAGGCCCAAAGAGTGGTGTGGACGAAGTCAGAGAGGTGCGCGCGATAAGGGGAGTAGGGGGTGGAGTCATGAAGGGAGATGGTAGAGTGCGACGAGGAAGAAGCGACAGATGAGGAAGAAGCAGCAAAAGATGCGGAGGAGTATGGAGATGGTGCGATCGCAGCAAGGGCGGCGTCGACGAAGAGTTCTGCAAGAAACACGTGATTAGGGGTATGCCAAGGGGAGGAGCAATGGAAGCGACGCACCTACGAGATCATCGGTGATGCCGAGGTCGAGGAGCTCGTCCAGGACAGGGGAGTGCGATGATGGGTTGACCAGGCTGGCGTGGTGGACGTGGCGCGTGGTGCGGGTGGTAGCCGTGGTCTTCAACGAGCGCGACATGATGGTGTGCTTCGCCATGGATAGGATGTCCTTCACGCTTCGCTGCGGTCGTGATCGGCGGTGGATAGAAGGCTGGCGTTGCAACGAAGCTCCTCGTAACGTGTGTGGGGGAAGGTCGGAAGGGGGTCCTGACGGGTAAGAGCACGATCGTCGTTCGGGATAAAAGCTCCCCATCCCTTCGTCCTCTCGTCCCATTATCGCGACCGCGAGTCTTGATCTGCGCACCCTGACACCTCGATCTCATCCGAGACCCTTCGCGGCGGTGGGGGTCTACAGCAGAAGCTGCTGCGCGGGACAGCCTGAAGTAGCGCGAACTGCCCGTACTGCGCGTGAGGCCCTCGGGTACGCGGATAATGTCCTCGCGCGGGCAAGCCGCGGACTGATGCCCGGGGGAGCCAAGTGCAGGGGGCGCACCGAGGTGTAAGATTGCTGGGACAGCCACCAGGGGCTCGGAGGAAGGAGTGTGTCGGATCCACTGAAAAGTGGGTTTACTTCCGAGGTCAGACACCTGGAGCAGTGGCCGTTGGGCGCTGTGGGCGCTGGCGCCGCCTGCACGGGTGGTGAGCGCGGGGACTGTACAGGGGAGGGGAGGGGGGAAAGGAGTGATCGAGGGGGAGGGGAAGAGGCACGGCGATCAGAGCCATTGTTTTCGCCTACCGCATCTTATAGCGCGCCTATTCGGCTAACGCGGCGATCGACGCCGACGAGAATGCAGCAATAGACGCCGACGCGGCGGCGTGAATTAGGCGGCGCGCGCACGCATTTGGCACGGCGCAAGTGCGCAAGGCACGGCGCGAATATCCGACGAGAATGCACAGGCCACGGCTGCGCGTCCCGATGTCACGCAGGGCCTCGGCCAGTTTTGGCCTACAAAAGCATGCGCGGGCGCCTTCGCGTCGGGCTTGCTCCCCTGCGCATTCGGGCTCGATGCCCTTCACACACAAATCGGGACTGGAAGTGGGTGCGTGAGTAAGGGCTCTACAGCAGGTGTAGACGGCTCTTACGGTTATGAAGTTGCATTAGTGCACGATGCGTCTATAGGGTAGGTGCTACACGGGAGTTTGTACATACAACATGGGGTATTCATCGTAATTGCTTTGACTTGACTGGGGACGGGACGAGGGGATGGAGGGGGGATGGCTTGCTATCCCCTACTCGCGAGGTAGGTCTGGTACTGCGCCGGAGTAAAGGTTTTCTGGGCAGGGGAGGGGGGCTGTGAGGATAGGCCGGTCACGGGGGGTAAGGACACACCTGGGAGAATGCGTGCATCTGTGCTATTTCGTTCTTCAACATCTCGTTCACTGGAGAGCAACCGTGAGTTAGACTGCGAATGCGGAGGGCACGGGAGACCGTACCCATGCGGTGCCGTGCGAGGGTGTTTTTCCCTTCGAAAGCCTGGGAGGTACGAACACTGATTAGAGAACAAGCGCAGCAGGGGGAGATGAGGGAAGAGAGAAAGAGACGCACAGGACTGACGAGGATGATCGCGTAACTCTCCCCGCATCCACTCGACTGGTCCTCGATCTCCAGGTGCGCAACTGGAATCGCGTTTCTGATGGCAGCCTCGAGTTGTGTAGTGTCTATAGCCATTGCAGTAGTGAATCAGTCTTGGCACTGAGGACTGAAACCGGGGAGGATTTGGGTGAACTGAGAGAGCAGCGCCTTGCAGGTGAATCTGATAAGATGAGAAGCGTTGTCACGCATGAGCCTGCCGAATGGGGCTGAATCCAAACAAACAAACCGGACAAACAAAACAGGTGGACACGCAAAGGTGAGCCTACACCATCTCGGTAAGCACACAGAGGATAGGATCGTCTTTGATCACCATGGACGGAGGCCAAATCGCGGGAGTTCCGTGTATGGCCCGGGAGTTCAAACGTTCGATCACTTTTGCCGATTCAGGCGGATTGCCACGGAACTCCCATGATGCATGTCATTGCATGATGCTTTGCTAGTGAGCGGCGCGCTTTCCTGCTTCCCCCTCCAAGGACTTTGAATGTATGTCTCCTCTCAAGTGGTCAGTACACAGGCTCCTCTGGTTTACCCGATGGAGCACTGACAATGAGAGAGTTCAAACAAAGTAGAACGAACTCGACATCTACCCATCTCCCTCGGCGGTAGGCGCGTTCTGCGCCCAGGCGTATGAATTCATGGTCCTTGCGATAGACCTAGGGCCTCCTACCATAGGCCTGCGACTGTCGTTATGTACATCTTTGCGTTGTAATCCACGCCGGGCTAGACAAGCGCCTCGTACTGCAACTTGACGGGATTCCGTCCTACTGTTCCCCTCGTCGTGAGAGACCAAGGTCAGATGAACTCGACTGTCAGGCGTGCGCGGACGGTGCGGTATTGCGCCGTGTACGCCCGGAGCGGTCAGCTGCGCGAGTCATATTCATCGGTCAGCGCTTCTTGACCCGAACCTTTTTGCCGCTCTTCGTGCGTGCAGGCGCCAGCACTCCAGCGCATAAGTCCTCATCCTACCCCCAGCCCCCAGTACCACAATGCTCTGCGCGCGCGCCCCTTACATGCGCGGCTTCGCCGCCCGCCGCACGACCCTCTCGGTGTACGCGCTCTCCTCTCGCTCGTTCTCGCAGTCGGCGCGGGCGTGTGAGTGGTTTCCGCGTCGTTCGGGGAGGCTCCCACTGATAGACTCGTCTCGCAGTCGCTGCGGCGCAAAAGATTGCCGTGAAGAACCCGGTCGTCGAGCTTGACGGCGATGAGATGACACGCATCATCTGGAAGAAGATCAGGGAGGAGGTGCGGTCGCGCTCTATGTTCGCAGCGCAGCGTGCTGATGTATTGCCCTTCTCCAGCTCATCCTGCCGTACGTGGACCTGAATATCAAGTACTATGACCTGGGATTGGAGGCGCGCGACGCGGTGCGTGGTTCGATGTGCTTGGGGGAACGATGCTGACGCGTGCCGGGTGCGTGCAGACCGACGACCAGATCACGGTGGACGCAGCCAAGGCCATTTTGGAGAACAAAGTCGGCATCAAGTGCGCAACCATCACGCCAGATGAGGCGCGCGTCAAGGAGTTCAACCTCAAGCAGATGTGGCGCTCCCCCAATGGCACCGTGCGTCCCCCCTTCCCCCTCTCTTCTCACCCTCACGGTGTCCCCCAGATCCGCAACATCCTCGGCGGCACGGTCTTCCGCGAGCCCATCATCCTCGAGCGCGTCCCCAAGCCCGTCCCAGGATGGGTCAAGCCCATCACCATCGGCCGCCATGCCTTCGGTGACCAGTACCGCTCGACGGACTACATCGTCCCTGGCGCAGGCCGCCTCGAGCTCGTCTTCACCCCCAAGGACGGCTCCGCACCCACTACCATGAACGTCTTTGACTTTAAGGACCCCGGTGTTGCCATGGCCATGTACAACACCGACGAGTCCATCACTGGCTTCGCACACGCCTCCTTCAAGATGGCACTATCCAAGGGCGCACCCCTCTTCATGTCCACGAAGAACACTATCCTTAAGAAGTACGACGGTCGCTTCAAGGACATCTTCCAGGAAATCTACGAGGCCCAGTACAAGGCCGACTTCGAGAAGAAGGGCATCTACTACGAGCATCGTCTGATCGACGACATGGTCGCACAGGCGATCAAGAGCTCAGGAGGGTTCGTGTGGGCGTGCAAGAACTACGACGGTGACGTGCAGTCAGATATCCTTGCGCAGGGCTTTGGCTCGCTGGGAATGATGACTTCCGAGCTTATCACGCCCGACGGAGATGTCATCGAGTCGGAGGCGGCGCATGGGACGGTCACCCGGCACTACCGCGAGTGGCAGAAGGGCAACGAGACGTCGACGAACCCGGTCGCGTCCATCTTCGCGTGGACCCGCGGTCTCTTGCACCGCGCCAAGCTCGACGGCAACGATGCGTTGACGGCGTTCTGCAAGTGAGCTGCTTGTTCCCTGAGTGTTTACTGCATGGAGCTGATGAATTGCTAGGGATTTGGAGGCATCGTGTGTCGAGGTCATCGACAAGGACGGCATCATGACGAAGGATCTTGCCCTGGCTATCCACGGCAAGAACATGAAGCGCGAGCACTGGGTCGTCACGAACGAGTACATGGACGCCGTCAACGACAAGCTCAAGAGCAAGATTGCGGCACGTACCGCTTGAGCGCGGACGTCGATGAGCCCATACCCTTGATTATGTATTCCGGTGGACGCACCTGCAGCACGTTGATAGGTTGCCGCGATCCTCAAAATGTATATTGTGCATATCTGGATTCCGGAAGAAGTTTGCCTGCAAGTTAGTCTGGCATGAGTGAACGAGAGTCGTTAGTATCGATTGCACTCAACATGGCCTGTTGCGTCTCGCACTTTCATACATGTCATTCTTCCCTTTGGCTTGTCGTCGAGTACGCCGGCGCACCGTCAAAGGGAACTGGTAGCTGACATCTCTTGGTCATCCAGCCTGTTTGTTTGGATACCACTGTGCACGGTTGTGTAGATGCCTTCGAAATGTGCGTCTCTAACGCCCAAGGAGCTAGACGATCCATTTCCGGGGGGTGAGCAGCGCTACTACCGAAGGCGCGGTGCCCGCCTATTCCTTGGCAATCCTCTTGAATCGGTAATAGTAATCGGACGTTAAAACTCCCGAATTATGAGAGGAAGTCCAGCGATTTATCCTACACATCTCGTGACAGCTAATTCCTTTGAGCCTCAGGCTGTGCCAAGACGACCGACGGGAGTTAACGAAGAATGCCCAAAGGTATCCTCACTACTATTGCGACATTGATAGTCATACTGAATAAATACCCCACTTTCAATAGCCCATCGGAAGCCCAATTGATACACTGAAACCCTTTTGTGTGCTCGCACTATTGGTGAGAAGATGATTTAGGGGCAGAAGGTATGCGTGTAGCTCGTCGAGAGGGGCGAGTTGCGCACTGCTTGGTGGTCGCTATCCTGGTGATAGGCCTGGTCGGTCGGGCACGAGTTCGACTTGCAAGTGACAGACTGGCCGTCAGTCGCTGAAAGACGAGCCGGGATGTTGACGTTGCCGCCAACGAACGAGAGGTTCCAGTAGGTGCGTTCGCCGCCCCACTGGCCGGCGTTGCCGTAGCCGTACTCTGAGTAGATTGCGTGGGCGGTAATGCCCGCGTCGTTACAGACCAGTCCGCCGTTGCAGGCGCCTGCGCGCGACGTAAGTCCATAGAGCGACACGAGAAACGTGCCAATCTCACCAGTCTTGCAGTTAGCGCCGTTGGAATCACAGCCGGTACGTCCCCAGCCACGAATGTCCTAATAGTTTATCAGTACACCGAGGGCATGCGCAGTCCTGGTTTACGCACAAGTTGGTGACCATCGATATTCCAGGAAACACTCTGGGCAGGGTTGAGCTTCGCACCGAACCTGACCGAGTTGTCGACCTGGCCATTGGGCGCCTTGCCGACGGCGGGCCAAACAGCTACGCAAGAAAGATCAGCGGGCTGTCGCATTGATGCGCACGACAAGCGCTACTCACCGTAACTGCACTGATTCTTGAAAGTGATCGTGTACGCGGACGCAGACATGGACGCGGCGAGCGCAACGAGGATGGCGGAGGTCTTCATATTTGCGGTGGAGGAGAGCGTAAGACGTGGAAGTATCGAGGCGGTGATTGAGTCGTTGAACTTTTGAGAGCAGTCCTCGGGCTTTTATACTGGGTGACAGCGAAGAGCTACGCCCTGTAAGAGACCCAAGGGAGCCAAGAAAATGCGTACCTGCTGACACCGTGAAGAACGGCGTGTAGCAAGGCACGACGTAGGAGGGGCAAGCCCACAAAGGGACTAGATTGGCCGTAGCTCGAGGACGCTAGTACGCAACTCGGCCGCAGGAGGCGGTACATTGAAGACAGCCCGCACCAGAATCAAGGGCTAGTCAGAGATGCAATGAACGTAGTTGACGGCCGTAGGGTGAGGCGTGCTTCGAGGTAATGGGTCCGCTATCAGGATATACAACGTTAATGAGCCACAATTCAAGGCACGTCTACCTGTGACTGCCGTTAGCGATGTGGCCTTGCATAGTCTCGACTCTCTGGGTAGCGTTGGCTAGCACGGATGAAAGTGCATGGTGAGAGGCGATGCATTGGGAGCTGTCGGAGCCCTCTGGAGAGAGAATCCTGTCAGCACTTGTGAGTGATGAAGAGAGAAGTGTGCGCGCCAAAGAATAGATGGAGGAGAGAACAAGATCGCGCCGGGCTGAGAGACTAGACCACGTGATTGCGGTAATGCATTGATTTGGGACGCAGTTTGCGAGGTCGCGAACTGCCGCAGTCCAGTTGAGGAGTCAAGCTTCTGATGGATGATGGTTGGGACCAAGAGCAAGTCGAGTATCGTTCTTTGTGGGCAGAGCGCTGATCCTACACAACAAGGGCACGCTTTCAACCTTCCTTAGCTCAGTTGGAAGAGCATCAGACTGTAATGGTTACCGTAAAATCTGGGGGTCGCCTGTTCGAACCAGGCAGGAAGGATTACTTTTGACTTGGCTCCATGCCTCTTTTTGCGTCGAAGAGGATGAGAAGATGAGGAAGAAACTTGGGGGAAAGTTGCGAAGTGGTTGCCTTCATTTGCGTTCGAATATTGAACCGTGACGCGGAATTGGTCACACGTCACTCAATATCACAGACTTGATCAGGCCCCCGACATCTCACCAAAATGTCCGATCCTAATGCGACGGATTGAAGGCCCAAAATGCGCCGACGTTCGATCCCAGTGCGCCGGATTCGAGCAAAACTGCGAGGCAGGTTCGATCCAAAATGCGACGGTGGGGCACCGTCGTCGCCCAGCTTCGATCCATTGTGCGCCGGATCCGGGGGTCGCGTCGGTATTTCGCCAGCTTAGACCCCCGTCGAGCCACTACAACGGGCCAAACACCCCTAAGAGCACCGACAGAGCCTCATGTCTGGTGGTCTAGGAGGGTCGTCGCTGCCGAGGTTTGATCCATAGTGCGACGGAAAATGCGCCTTGAGCGAAGGTCCGATCTTAGTGCGCCGGGAACCCCTCGAAATCGGCCAAAATTCATGCGACGGAAATGACCAGAAATCCCGAATTCAGGATCGGACATTTTGGTGAGATGTCGGGGGGCCTACTTGATCGCGTTTTTGGGCAGGCTCTTCTCCCGGACGCTTCAGTTTCCCTCTAGACCTCCCCTTGCGCTCGTTTGACGACGAGTCGAACAGCTTCGGCGTTTACTTTCTCTTACAATGGTCTTCCCATTGGCGCCGGCGCTGCGCAGGTCCCTTTTGTCCCGCGGGGCGACTTCCGCATTCCTTCACCGCTCTGCCTCCTTCCTCGCGGGAAGGACCGTGCAAGTCGGTCTGGTGCAGTCTCTGAGGGCGTCAAATGTGCAGCTCAGCAGGACAAGATGGTGCGTCGTGAAATTTTCGTCGTCGTATGCGGAGAAAGTAACAAGTCGACCGCAGGCAATCGACTGCTGCCGCCCCTGCGACCGCGCACTTTACCGGCTCAGCCGAAGACGAGCTCGCCTTCGGTGAAGGCGACGGCGAGGACCGGCCTGCACCTACGCTCGACACGCTGCAGGGCAAGGTCTCTGAGGAGACGCTCAAGGGCCTGCGCGACATGGGCATCACCCGGCTCTCCCCCGTCCAGGAGGCTGTCTTCTCCCACCTCCCCGCGCTCGCGGTCCCCATTACCCAGCGCCCCGAGGGAAGCAAGGACACGCGAGACCTGCTCGTCAAGGCGCGCACGGGCACGGGCAAGACGCTCGGCTTCCTCGTGCCTGCGATCGAAATGCGCAAGCGCTCAATCGAGGCCGCGGGTGCCGCGGCGCTGAAGGAGGCCACTAACGAGTCGGATACGCGCCTGCGTAAACAGGCTGAGCGCTCGTTTGCTAGGGGAAATGTCGGCACCTTGATCATTAGCCCGACCCGCGAGTTGGCCACGCAAATCGCGGCGGAGGCGATCAAGGCGACCAAGTACCACGGCATGGAGGTCCGCCTGT
This sequence comes from Pleurotus ostreatus/Saccharomyces cerevisiae fusant, assembly GCA_024196135.1. NCBI lineage: Eukaryota > Fungi > Pleurotus ostreatus/Saccharomyces cerevisiae fusant. The sequence continues at coordinate 7,777 of JAMQCK010000547.1, read as the reverse complement.
TCACTGGCGGCGCCAACAAGAGGATGCAGATGCGGGACTTCCTCAGGGGTCGGCGCGACATCGTCGTCGCGACTCCCGGTCGTCTACGGGACTTGCTTACGACAGAGCCGGATATGAAGGCCGCGTTCGCAAAGATGGACTTGGTGAGCAGTGCTCAGGCCTCTCATGGCTGCCTTCGCTCATGCTGAGATACATTACTGACGTGCATCCTAGCTCGTCCTTGACGAGACCGACACGGTCCTCGAGATCGGCTTCCGCGACGACCTCGACGCCATCAGCGAGTACCTTCCGACAGCCGAGCACCGTCAGACCCTCCTTTACTCTGCTACCGTGCCTCGGAATGTTCAGCAGGTCGCCCGCAACTTCATGCACAAGCAGCATGAGGTTATCGACTGCATCCAGGGCGACGCGCCACCCGTCCACGCTCACGTACCGCAGTACTTCACCCTCCTCCCGAGCGCTCGCGACCAGATCCCTCATCTCCTCCGCCTCATCGCTCACGACCAGATGACCAACCCCGGACATTCGAAGGTCGTCGTCTTCTTCCCGACACTGAAGCTCACGCAGCTCTTTGCCACCATCCTTCGGAGTCTGACCTCGAAGACAACACCGGCTGGCCGTGCCACGCGCGTACACGAGTTGCACTCGAAGATGACGCAGGCTGGTCGCGATAAGGCGTCGCAGGCCTTCAGGAGCGACACTTCCGGCGCCGCCGTCATGGTCACCTCCGACGTGTCTGCTCGTGGTGTGGACTACCCGAACGTCTCGCGCGTCATCCAGGTCAGCATCCCCTCGTCGAAGGAGCAGTACATCCATCGCGTTGGCCGCACCGGACGCGCAGGATCGAAGGGTGTGAACCCACGCGGTGACCTCGTTCTCCACGAGTGGGAGGGCGCATTCGCGACTTGGGAGCTTGCGGACATTCCCATCAAGCCCACGTCGGTCGACGCGCTCAAGGACGAGGTCGCGGACCTGGCTTCGAAGTTCGACGCAGGCGAGCTGCAGCTTCCGTCTGAGTTGCGCCGCTCACGCCTGGCCGAGTCATGGACAGAGGACGCCAGGCAAGTGGTGGACGAGATCGAGGGCGCGACCCAGCAGCTGCTGCGCCGCGTCGACGAGATCGCCGTGCGGGATACCTTCGTCTCGATGATTGGGTTCTACTCCGCGAAGGTCGAGGCGTTGCGCACCAGCAGAGACGCTGTCGTCGAGGCCCTCCGTGCATGGACAGTGGACGCGATGGGGCTGGCACAACCCCCATACGTATCGCCAAGCTTCCTGCAGCGGATCGGGATGGGTGATACAGGGAAGAAGAGCAGCCGCGGGGGAGGCTATGGGAGCGGGTTTGGGCAGCCGAGGGAGCGCTCAACGCGGAGAGGCGACGGCCCGCGGCTATCGAAGCCGTGGACGGGAAGGGGGCGGCCAAGGTCTGACGAACATGAAGACCGCGGCGGATATGAGGGAAGGAGGGAGAGCAGGGGATACGAGGGCCGCAGGGAACGCCGCGAATTCGATGGAGGGCGGAGGGAGTATCGCGACCGTGACGATTTCGGCGGCAAGAGGGAGCGCAGGAACTCATATGAGTCCCGGCGCGACCGCTTCGACTTCGACGCCTGATTGCGCTCCTGGTCCATCCTTCCCTCCCCCCTCTTCACGACATGACGGCGGCAGACTCGAAGGAGTCGGGGGCCGCAGACCTGATGCTGCATTTCGGCGGCTACCCGCCACCATGGGGTCGCATCCACCCCAACTCACGTAGAATACTTGTACACTCACTTAATACCGGCGCATAGGGCGCCAGAGGCGCTAGCCACCAATCACAACTCACTCCTCCGGGGAGATGCTCGCGCGCCATTGTCTTTCCCGCACGTGACCTAATCATCGACAATGATCGCGACGCGCTTTGAATAAAAATTTGCACGACGCGTCTCTGCTCTCGCACTCACTTACCCTCGCTGCTGCTCGTCGTCGTCGTCGCCAGCAATGACCAAGTACATTCTCGTCTCGGGAGGTGTTGTGAGTGGCATCGGGAAGGGGGTTATTGGTGCGTGTGGTGTGCTTCGCGTCGCGTGAGGATGGGCACCGACAGATCGTAGCCTCATCGACGGGGCTGCTGCTCAAGACGCTGGGCTTGAAGGTCACGGCGATTAAGATCGACCCGTACATGAACATCGACGCGGGGACGATGCGGCCGACGGAGCATGGTGAGTAGCTTAGCTGATGTTATCGCGAGCGTCTGGGGGACTGATCGGTACGCGTAGGCGAGGTGTATGTGCTGAACGATGGGGGAGAGGTTGACCTAGATCTGGGGAACTATGAGCGGTACTTGAATGTGACACTGTCGAGGGATAACAACATCACGACGGGCAAGATTTATAGGGAGGTGATCGAGAAGGAGGTGGGTGATAAGCTGGGTGGTTGGGAGTCACGCTGACGCGCATGCAGCGTCGGGGAGACTACCTAGGGAAGACCGTGCAGGTATGGATGGATCGTGAATGAGGGGGAACACAAATACTGACCACATTGCACAGATCGTCCCTCACGTCACGAACGCGATCCAGGACTGGATTGAGCGCGTATCGAAGGTCCCCGTCGACGATACTGCTGAGGAGCCCGATGTCTGCATCGTTGAAGTACGTCTTAGCAACGCGCGGTACCGATAACTTTGCTTACATGACCTCCAAGCTCGGCGGCACCGTGGGCGACATTGAGTCCGCTCCCTTCGTCGAAGCTATGCGCCAGTTCCAGTTCCGCGTCGGCCACGACAACTTCGCGCTCATTCACGTCTCCCTTGTCCCCGATATCCACGGCGAGCAAAAGACGAAGCCCACGCAGACGACTGTGCACTCCCTCCGCGGCTTGGGCTTGCTGCCTGACCTGGTGCGCACGTTCGTCATTGTTCAGTGATACGCAGTCTTATGCTTCCATCAGATCGCCTGCCGTCTCATCGTCCCCGAGCCCCTTCAAGCCCCGACCAAGGAGAAGATCTCAATGTTCTGTCACGTCAGGCCGGAACAGGTCTTCGGTGTTCACGACCTCGCGTCGGTGTACCATGTCCCCCTCTTGCTGCGCTCGCAGGGCATCATCGAGTACTTGCGCAAGAGGCTGTCCCTCGACGACGTCAGCATCACGCCTGAGATGAAGTTGAAGGGTCAGAGCTTGGCGAAGAGGTGGGAGGACATTACGAGCAGGTATGCTGATCCCCTGTCGATGGCAAGCCCGTGACTAACGTCCACCCTAGTCAAGAGCGCTTGTTCGACTCCGTCAACATCGTCTTGGTTGGCAAGTACACTGATCTCAAGGACTCGTACATGTCCGTCACGAAGTCGCTTGAGCACTCTGCCTTCCGCGTACATCGCAAGCTGAACGTCTTGGTGCGTCCTCAGCGTCGCCTCCTTCTATTTCAATGCTGACCAGCCGTAAAGTGGATTGAGTCGAGTGACCTCGAGCCTCAAGCGAAGGCAGAGAATCCCACGAAGTACTACGACTCCTGGCGCACCGTCGCCAGCGCGAACGGCATCCTCGTCCCCGGTGGCTTCGGGCACCGCGGCACGGACGGTATGATCATGGCCATCAACCACGCCCGCGAAAAGAAGATTCCCTTCCTTGGAATCTGCCTCGGCTTCCAGCTCGCCGTCGTCGAGTGGGCGCGCCACGTCCTCAAGATGCCGCACGCCACCTCATCCGAGTTCGTCAAGGACACCGAGGAGCCCGTCATCGTGTTCATGCCCGAGATCTCGAAGACGCACATGGGCGGGACGATGCGCCTCGGCCTGCGCCCTACGGTGTTCCAGCCGGGCAGCGAGACGTGGTCGAAGACGCGGAAGCTGTACGCGGGGGCGGAGAAGATTTGGGAGCGCCACAGACATAGGTATGAGGTGAACCCGGCGCTGATCGATCGTCTGGAGGGGAGTGGGCTGCCTTTCGTCGGGAAGGACGAGAAGGGCGAGCGTATGCAGATCTTGGAGCTTCGTGGTACGTACACGTATTATTTGCGACTACTTTCGCAAGCTGATCTTCGCGATAGACCACCCCTTCTTCGTTGGCTTGCAAGCACACCCCGAGTTCTGCACCCGCCCGTTGAACCCGTCACCGGCCTTCCTTGGTTTCGTCGCCGCTGCCTGCGGTCCCGAAGTCCTCGAGCAGCAAATTGCATACCAGGCCCAGAACTTCACGCCACCTCACCCGGAGGAGGCCATGGTCAGCGAAGAGATTCTTCGCCAAGGTGTCCCAATCGCAAAGGGCAAGACGCTCGAGACCCAGGAAGTCTTTGTCGACGGCAACTCGCGCGATAGCACGCCGGAGTGAAGGCTCAACGTACTCTAGCTTCATCCTCTCCACTATTTATTGAGTCTTTGTACTCACTAAAAGCTTTGCTTTCTGCAGAGCATTCCGGTCTCGTCCGTGTTTAGACCGCGCAGTAGATCTTTGTAGAACATTTAACAGCACCATAACTTAATACCCCACGCACCTCTCGCATTGTAGCATTACATAGTATATCTGTAGCTTCCAATAGAATAATTTTGTAGGAACGCTGCGCTCACTCTGCGCGCAAGGAGGACAGGTCGGGAACGCGCCCGTCACAAGCACGTGCGCATAGTTGAACTTTGTCACAAGTCATTCGGAAATTGCCGACAGCCTTCTCTTCCGGCCGCACGACACCCCTCTGTTACCCTGTCCTCGTCGCAACCGATTGAAATGCTTTGAAGTTTCCCTTGGTTCATACAAAAGAAGCCTGAAATGGCATAGGCAGCAATTCAGTCCCCGAGCGTGCTATAAGCCTTCGCGCAGACGTCGCGACCCGGAAGGCGTCGTCAACAAGCTCACGCTAAGCTACAACGACCAATCGTTAGCGGATCCCGCCACGGAATGCAATAGACGTGTATGACAGCGACAGCGGATAGTTTTGCTCCGGTATACTAATCTTCAATACCTCCGCTGCGACTCACATACACTGACTTCCACAGTCGCAACTGCGTGAAGTACGGGTTAGAGGTGAACATACGTCCGCCACGTTCTACATGAAGCCTCAGAACATCGACTCCGAGCTCAGCGGGTCAAGTGCCCTCCCAGCCACGTCGGCGCAATGAACACGAAGTCGACGACAAATTCCTTCCGCACGGCACGGTCACGAGGTGGCTGACGCATAGAATATTGGCGCGCAGCCGTGTCGGGAGTGCGGTAGAGAATTCGGAAGATGTCTGATGGGGACTTGGTATATAAATCGTGTTCTCTCCGTCCGTCATACACCGCTGCCCCTTCACTGAATCCCCGCCAGAGACCCAGACAGTCGCGCGTCCTTAGCGACCTCGTTCCAGGCTGGTGCACGTGTCGTGTCAATAGACATCCTTTCGGAATTCGAACGACGGCCCCTATCTGAATTCGACCTCCTTTAGCCATGGTACGCTCATCTCACAGTGTGAAAATGCATCCTATGGTTCACTGACCTGCACACAGTCCCAGTTCGCGACGCCTTTACAGTCATTCCTTGGTGGCATAGGGCTGGTGTTACCCACTCACGCGCTCCTTCTCCTTAATGGGAAGGTATTCGGCATTTCTGGCTTCATGCACCACTGCCTGCGTGGAGATAAAGAGGCCGCCGCTGGAGTCGCTGGTCTTATAGCTGGTAGGAGCTAATGTCGCCATGCCGCTTGTTCATTTTGACCAAATTTCTCTATAGGCGGCGCCGTGGTTGGCCTCATTGACCGCGCAGGACCCTCGCCTATCACTTTGCCGTTGTCCCTCGTTGCTCTCTCTGGGGGCCTTGTCGGACTCGGCACTAAGGTTCGTCTTGTATGCTCTGATTGATCTCTTGACGCTGACAGCTGTCTATTAGCTCGCTAATGGGTGCACATCTGGGTGGGCGACCTCGGCAACGTGTAGATTCTGCACAAATTGACGTTCATCTCAGCCATATGGTGTGCGGTCTATCGCGCCTGTCAATCAGGTAAGGCGAGGTCGTACAAATATTGTTCGTACATTCACTCAGGATTTTAGATCGCTCGCCGCCACTTGCACTTTCTTCCTGACGGGAGTTTTTACCACGCGAGTGCTACACGGTGCAGCAGGCGGTGTCCTCAGCGTTGGCACGGACTGGTCATTGGGCCTGCACGGCTATAGCCTGCTCGCTGCGCAACTCGTACCGCTCGCCTTTATAGCCGCGGCTTATCTCAAGAGTAATGTGAATTACCCTTGCTTGAGTCGGTCTTGTACAATCAGACATTAACATTCGTTCAGGAAGCCCCATCCGACGAAGACAAGAGAACACCTCGCTTGACGTCTCGCCTCCTCGCCGCCTTCACCACCGCCGTCGACTTCGCCCTCGCCCTCCGCCTCTCAAACCTAGTCGACCCACAAAAAGTGCTTTCCTTCCTCGTCCTTCCGCGCGTCGTGCGTAATATCGTCGACGCGCCCCTTCGCGCCATCGGCCTCGTATCCGCATCTGCAACTCGCCCCTTCGACCCATCGCTCGCATTCCTCGCTGCTGGTGCTCTGCCGCTGGGCATGGCGCTCTACCGCTTCTTCAGGGGGCCTGAAGTCCCGCGTCTGGGCGGCCAATGGAGCATTCCCAAGGGTGGCAAGGTGGATGCGCGTCTTATCGTTGGCGCGGCGATTTTTGGCGTGGGGTGGGGGATGGTTGGGATTTGTCGTGAGTCCTATTACTGCTAGCTCTGGCTATGTGAGGCTAACACGGTATTCTAGCTGGTCCGGCGCTCGTCAACTTGGGGCGCGCGCTGTCTTCGAGGAGCGCCCTAAGCCCGCTTCTGGTTTGGTTGAGCACATTTATCGTGGGAGGGTTGATCGCGCCTGCGTGAAGGCTGGACTGCAATATCAGTCCGGGCTTTCAATATATGATATCGTCAGTACTCCTAAGCTCCCATCTCGCTTGTTTTGACATATAAACAGGGGATTCATCGTTGACTGTCTACAGTTCATGGTACTCCGTATATGTACCGCGTTCCCGCTCGCCTCAGATTTAGCGACGCTCAATGCCACAATTCTATCTTTGACAGCGGCGGGTCGCGGCCACGCTGCGGCCCTGCGCGCAAATATCATCATGCTCCCTCGACATGGAAGCGACGCTCGCTCACTCTTTCTCGCTCTCATATCACACGCCTTCCTGAGTCCTTCCATTTTCTTGATGGTGGCAAGAGGAGGAACGACGTTGCAGGATACAGCCGCGCAGGTCTCTGTCGCCCAACAGACGCCGAGTGACCCAGATTTCAGCCACTCGAAGCAACATCAAAGCACCCTCTAACTCACCGGCACATTGTCCCGATTCTGGGCATCGCGCACCGATGCCGATGTCAGAAGCGACGATCACCCCTTAGATGAACCAACAACCACACCCCTTGGTTGACGCGACAACCCCTCGTTGAAGCAACAATCACCGGTGCACCCCCTGGTCGAAGCGACATAACATATCAAACCAGTGAGTCACTCCTCGAAATGAACTATCGAACGCCACAGGCTGATTTCATCTTAGCCTTTCTGTGCGGGCGGGCCGTCTGGGTGAATACTTCCGCAGGCGCAGGTCGCCACTTGCAACGCCTCTCACCCGGGCTGGTCAGATCGCGTAGCTTGCACCCTGTTTGTGGGTGCCACCGTGATTAAGTTCGCAGTTGTTGAAGTTCAACATCGTCATCACGTGATCGTACACATCTCCCGGATCGCCTTCGCACCCGGTGCGCTTTAGACCCTTCATCTGGCTTAGATGCACTCAAGGACCACCACCGCGTGCGCACAGACCTTGCGCAGACCCAAGATAGAGCAAGAAACC
>JAMQCK010000546.1:0-20239 GCA_024196135.1 Pleurotus ostreatus/Saccharomyces cerevisiae fusant | reverse complement strand
GTTCGTCAGAAGGACAGAGTGCCCTCCGCGAAAGGCATGCAGGGCTTCCGCCGTCCCACCAGCAGCTCCGGGAACAAGGTGCATACGCTCACGCGGCAGTTCGAACGCATGAGCCGCCACTCGGACAAGCCTCAGTATAGGGTCATCCGCCAGGGCAAGCGTGCACGACCAGTCGCCTCGTCGACAGCGACGGTAGAGGTGCTCGAGAGTGTTCAGGACGTAGTGAAGGACGACGACGAAAGTGACGGGTTCAATTCATCCAGCGAGGCCGACGATGAAGGCGATGAGCAGGAGGACAACGAGCCTAGGAAGCAGCCTGTCGAGGCCGAAGGTGGAACAACTGAAGACTCTAAGCCTCCTGTGGATGACAAGGAGGTCAAGAAAGATGGGGATGAGGCCGGGCAAGCCGAGCCTCCTGCTGTGACCTTCCCGCAGCCGTCGACGGACGAGCCTGCCCAGCCACCTTCGCCAAGGCCATTGACCGGGCCAGCTCCACCGCCAGGGCCCATCTCATTGCCACCGTCACCCTTCCTCTCGTCGTTCAAGCCCAGCATGTCGCTCACTCCGCCGCCGCCTGACTTGGATATCGGACCACCAGGACAGGAGCGCACCTCGATACTGAAAGCCCTTACGGGACTTTGGCAGCCCGGCCAGACGATGCGGATCGAGGTGGAGGACCCTACAAGCGACCCAGAGCACATCTTCCGCGACTCGTCCATGGTCGTACGAACGGATGAACCGACCTCTATCATCGCACTGGCCCTGAAGTATGTCATGTCCAAGGTCTTGTATTATCTCTTTATGACTTTATTCCCTACAGCTCGCCGCAGTACCGGGAAATGCTTGCCAAGTCGCGCGCGGAGAAGCGGACAGCACGGGAAGCGCGCGTCACAGAGAGCGGCGGCGAAGCATTCATGCCTGACGATCGTTCTGTCGCGGACTCTTCATCAACATGGGGCGTCGTCAATGTCGACTCTGCGGAGCTGCCCGACCCGACCGAAGACATGAAGACACCTTCCTCAAAGCTGCCTTGGGCTATCTGTAAGTGATCACCCTTGACGGCCTAACGAAGGGAACTGACAATATGTATAGCCTTCGAGAGTGGCGGCTTGACCATCAGCTGTACCGTTTTGTACCCGGAGCAGTTCGATGCGTTGCGGCGCACCTACGACTGCGAGAAGAGCATGATCGAGTCCCTTGCGCGGTGCTTCAAGTGGGATGCCAGCGGTGGCAAGTCGGGTTCGGCCTTCCTGAAGACAAGGGGTAAGCTTATAAATTTGTGAAGCGGCACAACGCGTGCTCACCGCCTTGTAGATGACCGCTTCATTGCCAAGGAGCTTTCTCGTCCAGAGCTAGCAACAATGGAGACCTTCGCGCCTGCGTACTTCGACTACATGTCGTCCGCGGTCTCGGCTGACGTACGTCCGCTCGCTCAAGACCATTTGTACATCTCCTGACCATAATCTTGCATGCAGCGTCCAACACTGCTCGCCAAGGTTTTCGGCTGTTACAAACTGACCTGGAAGAGGGCGGGCAAGGACAGGAACACGGGCAAGTCCTACAAGTCGACCCAGATGAACCTGCTTGTCATGGAGAACCTGTTCTACGACCGACGGTTCTCGAAGATCTACGACCTCAAGGGTTCGACCCGCAATCGGCACGTTCAGTCAACAGGCAAGCTCAATGAGGTCCTGCTTGACGAGAACTTGATCGAGAGTACGTATGCTTCTGCACACCTTGCCTGATGTTTCTAATCATCCCCCAGCCATGCACGAGCGCCCCTTCTACGTACGCGAGCACTCGAAGCGCATCCTCCGCGGCGCACTCCTGCACGACACCCGCTTCCTCGCGGACATCAACGTCATGGACTACTCCCTCGTCTGCGGCGTCGACAGCGCCTCCGACGAGCTCGTTGTCGGCATCGTCGACTACATCCGCACGTACACCTGGGACAAGAAGTTGGAGAGTTGGGTGAAGGAGAGCGCGTTCCTTGGGGGAGGAGGCAGGGGCGAGCCAACGATTGTGACGCCGAGGCAGTATCGGTCGAGATTCCTGGCCGCGATGGAGAGGTATTTCCCGATGGTGAGTGAACGCGGTTGAGGAAGTGGTGAAAACGGGTTGCTGACGGTGGAGTGTAGGTCCCAGACCGCTGGATGAAGCAGAAGGACGCGGCAATCGAGCGCGAGGAGGATGCGAACATGACGGACACTGATTGGTAGATCAGCGGATAGGCGGGACTAACGACCTTGACGATTTCACTGCTCACGAACGAGGACTTGAGACTGGATTTCTTGCACGCACATGTACCATATGTATCTTAGCCTTACCACGAAGGTCGCCATGAGAGCGACCACCACCACATTCGCGCCGTGTTTGTTGTATGATATTTTGCTGTTTAGCTACACTTCGAATTTGTTGCCTCGAAGACGGGCTGCCAGGCCGTTGATTTTGATTATGATGCTGAGGGTCAATGAACGTGCAGCCGACAAGTCAGTGTATAGTATGGGCTAGCAGAGAGTGCTAGAGAGCGAAATCGGCAACGCGCGTGTCTATTACATGAGGGGTGGGGTGAGTCTAGTCCAAGCCGTCAATGGTCAGTGTTTCTAGTGCTGTCCGTGCGCCGCTCTCCGGGAGGGCAGCGAGCACCTCGCGTGCTTGCGCTGCGTAGTCGTGCGCTACGTCCCGCGCACGATGTCGGCCGTCGTATTCTTCGACGTAGTCGCGGGCCTGAAAAACATCCGTCAGTACCGAGCTGTAGCTTTTATGCAAGGAGCGCTCACCATATCCAGGTCCGCCTCGTCCGCCAGACCCCTCTGAACGAGCGCGCCCAGCTTCGGGTTGGCCTTCCACGCGCACAGTAGCGGCGCCGTCACGTCGCTCCCGCCCGCCTCCCACTCGCGCACATCCTCCATGATCTGCTGCGCAATGCCCATATTCCGCGCATACGCGTACGCCACATCCGGCAGCTGCCCTCTACACCCGCCGAGCACCACCGCCGCGCGCGCGCCCTTCGCCATCAGGCTCGCCCCGCCGAGGTATACGCGCCTAACGTACGACGCCCACGCGTCTGCCGGCGAGCTCGTCGCGACGCGCATCACCGTGCCCTCGACGGTGTTGGCGATCGCGGCCGCGATGAGCTCGACGGCTTCCGCTGCGCCCAGGGCTGCGAGCGCGGAGCTGGCGCGCCCGAGGAGGAAGTCGCCGCCGAGGATGGCGAGCTTGTTGCCGTGGGCTGCCTCGCTGCCTGCGGCGACACCTTCATGGAGGACGCTCGCGGTGTGTATCATGGCGATGATCTGCGCCAGACGGACTTGGGTGGGAAGGAGGATGGGTGAGGCGGAGGGATCGAGGGGGGCTCGTGGGTGGGCGATGGTTGGGGGCGTTTGCAGGGGGAAGGGACGCGCAAAGGATGCGCGGTCGTCGCGCATGTGCGGGGCAGCATCGGTGACGAGGCTGGACTGGGTTAATGGCCGGTCGAGCTCCGCGGCGCGCTCGTAGCCCGCAGCATTGACGACGTTCCGCCAATTCCGGCCGAGTCCGTTCGTAGCTTGCGCAAGCAACAAGACAAGGAGGGGACGAAGCTGTTGCGCAGGCTGTGTGAGGAAGTCGCGCGCCGCGTCGTGCAGGCCAGGGTGCGCAGAGCCGAGGAGCCCAAGTAGGTTGTTGCGAATTAGGAGCAACTCGGGCGAGAGCAGCGCGTAGGGATCCGGGCGCACACGCGTCGTCGAGGCTGCCGGCGCGTGCGGGAGCGGAGGCGGTGGAGGGGGCGGCGCGGGCTGTTGGGCAACCTTTTGCGCGAGAGCATGGACATGTCGTCTCGGGCGAGCGTGGGCCTCCTGCAGGAATATGCTCTCGACCGTCTCGCGGCGGCAGCACCGCGACCAGGCGCGCATCGTCGTCGTCGGCGCCGGAGAGAACGAGCGGGGCGGCGATGGGGGTTTGGGACAAGGAGCGGCGCACGGCGGCGGAGGTAGTGGCGCTTACGGGGCCTGCGGAAAAGGTGACGCACCCGGTTATGATCGACGCGCCCGTGTCGGCGGCGTGTCCGGAACGCGATCGCGAATGTCCCACGGGCGGCGGCGTCGTGCGCGGCGACGTGCAGGGACTCAGGGTACAACTTCAACCAAGATAACTCTATCGTATATAGTACAGATGGAACGAGGCCTGCAAGATCCAATCACACAGCGTGTCTGACTACATTTAACGCAGGGCCGTCGTTGGTGGAGGGGGCGACCTCGGCGCGATGAGGTGGTCGCGGAACTTGGACAGATTTCGTGCCAGATGCTGCGCAAGCACCCTCCCCTGCTACGAGGTCAGGACCGGCGTACCAGGGAGCGCTGTACGCACCTTGCTCTGCAGCTCTTCCCACGTCACGCTATCCGTCCCGTTCAGTGCAAGCAGCATCAGCGGAGCGCCCCTCCCGTCCGTCCCTCCCTCAACAATGGGGATGACGATGATGCGTCCCAGCTAGGAGAACGATTCGCATATGTCCATTCAGTTCTTGCGAGGTACAACGCACCTCACTATCGACCATGCCCTCGCCTCCCTCACCTTCAGCACCCTCCCCTTGTGTCTCCAGCCACACCTCGCCCGCAATACCAACAACAACTCTTATCTCATCCTTTGGACGCAGCGAGTCCGCCGCATAGGAGATCAATTGCCCGGCTGTAGTGAACAGGACTGCGCTGTGCAACGAAGGCGGGTCGAGGACCTGCGCGAGCAGGTTCTGTAGCGCTGACAGGACGAGCATATTCAGTGGTTTGCTTCCAGTCCTGCTAGATGGCCGTGTAAGTGATATGGGCTGCCAAGCGTCCGCGAGAGGCGATAACGAGCGTGAGCAGTCCGGCTGGCAGTTGTGGACTTGGCGAATAGGCGCCCAAGCGGGAAAGCATGCGTTCGGAACTTGCCGAAGTCCACGTGAAGGATGGTTGAACTTGCTCACGACGACTGCTGTGAGCTCACACCTTGTCAGTCAGCCAGTCAGCCCTCGTCAAGCCCATCTTCCGGTACGATAGGTGCCGGGATACATACCCGATGGTCATCCAGGCAGACCTAATCTCAGTGAATGACAAAGGGCTTCGCAAACTCTAAGGCCATCTGACCTCTTCTCTCCCAGACATCCCCCTGCCGCGCCTCTATTCTCAAGCTCCTCTCCTTATTTACCTTTCCCTTCTACGCCTCGTAACCGGTTCTTCAGGCCTTTACCATCCTCCCAAACGTATCCTCCAACCCAGCGCAAACAGCCGTCCCACAATTGGCTTTCCCTTATGACGTCGCGCCCAAAAGCAGGTACGTCCCATGTGATTCCTGCCCCCCATTTCACAGCCACCCCCGACCCGCGTTCCCGCCGTGAAGCCTCCGGGCGGGGTTCATCCGGTCCCGGACCTTCACCCTTGTTGGCTGCCTCCCACACTCATGGTGTAGCTGCGCTGTACGACTATCTCCTGCCAGACTAGCCGCGCGACAGCCAACGCCATGCTTGCGAGCCTATCATCCCGCCTGCTTGATGTGCGAGTTGAGTACCAGCGCGGCGCGGAGGAAGAAGAGGACTCGACGATCGTGAGTTTTTCTCGATCTTGGTGTGGGGAACCTGTTGTGACCGAGTCCCCCTTCAGCTCGTCGACGTCGACGCGCTACGTGCGCTGAGCTTACCAGACGTCTTACTGCCTGGGGTATCCGGCACGCTACCAGGCATGGCGACGCGCTTCGCGGGCCTATGTACCCGGATCTACGGCGCGTTGGGGGACGATGTGCAGACGCTCTCTCAGGCGTTACTAGCCCTGGAAACGGCAGAGGAAGACGAGACGGAGGCAGAAGAGCCCCTGATGTCCAGGTCATATCGTTCCCCTCACCTCCCCCACCGCCGTCAACGCCGCCGGATCGGCTTGCGGGTGAGTTTCTTACCTTTTTCACCCTCACCTGCCCTTTCCTTTCCTGATAACATGCTGACCCTTCAATCAGTCTCGCTCCGCCCACTTGCACGATACTCTCCTCCTTCCCAGCCCTCGCCCCTGCGTTCCTTCCATCACCCTCTCCCCCGCACCACCATGTCCTTCTTCCTCCTCCCGTACGCCCTGGCAGGACGCCGGCTTCGGTTCGCGATTATATGTCCCGGGGCACCCTGCGTTTAACGCCGCGCATCCGCCCTTGTTAGCGCGTTCAATACCTGGGCGGCCAGACGCCTGGGAATGGCGCGAAAGGGAAGGGCGATGGGTGGCGTTGCTTCCTGGGCTGGATGCACAGGCGGCGCGAGGACTGTTCTCGCGGCCAGTATCGGTGAGGAGGAAGGCGATTAGGAGAAGATGAGGTGTTTACGCTCTGTCCGTGCCGTTTGCGCTTGTAAAATATGGCGATGAGGTTGGTCGCCCTCATACTATCCTTCGTATACCTACGACATACCCGCTGTTGCTCCTACGAGTAGCACGACCTGTACTACTATGGCACAGTCTATGCGCATCGAGCGTCTTCCGCACAGTCCGCTTTGGCTCGGACTGCCAAGGTCATGAGGCGTCCCCTTCTGTCTTTTGTACGTGGCGAAGCCACCCCATAACACTTTGAGAAGACAGAAACGGAAAGCCCGGAGCTCCTTCCCAGAGTACGCCTTTGTCGTAGCTGCCCTCCGTCCAGGCATCAGTACTTGCTGGGTTGGGCTGCCAAGTTCATTTTACGGCCAGCTCGAACAATCCTCCCACGCGATATGCCGCGCGGCCGGAACCTGCCGGCCCAATGCCGCCACTCCACCTGCGTGCGCGTGCGTGCCTGCGCCGCCGAGCGGCTAGCGCCTTGATCCACGACGACGACGAGCGCGATGTCGAAGCACTTCCAGTTCAAGCTTGTCCTGCTCGGTCAGTCACTTACTCCCTCTAACCTCCCTCTCCACTCTGACTGACCTTCCCACTCCTCCCAGGCGAGTCCGCGGTCGGCAAGTCGAGGTGCGCTGATGACATGACACCTCTGGGCTGGTGCTGTGCGGGATTCGAGTGCTGACCTGGGTGCTGCAGTCTTGTGTTGCGGTTCGTGAAGGACCAGTTCGATGACTACAGGGAGAGCACGATTGGCGGTGAGTGGCTTTGGCTGGGGGAGTGTGGCGTCTATTGAGAGCTGTGGACTGACGGGCGCCATTAGCTGCTTTCCTGACGCAGACGGTGACGCTGGACGATGGGACGACAGTGAAGTTTGAGATCTGGTGCGTGGGTTGTGAGATAGAAAGGCCAAGACCAGGCTAAGCGGTCCACAGGGATACTGCTGGTCAGGAGCGCTACAAGGTGAGTCTTGGCTCATTAACCCTCTATCCGATCGCACGCTGACCTACTTCCTAGTCTTTGGTATGCTAGCAGCACTCTGAATATTGACCACCCCTCCTCACACCCCCTAGGCGCCCATGTACTACCGCAACGCCAACTGCGCCGTCGTCGTGTACGACATCACGCAGTCCACGTCGCTCGAGAAGGCGCGGACGTGGATCCGCGAGCTGCAGCGGCAGGCGGACCCGTCCATCGTGATCGCGCTGTGCGGGAACAAGGCGGACCTCGCCGCGCGGCGGCAGGTGACGCAGGAGGAGGCGCAGAAGTACGCGGAGGAGGAGGGCCTCATGTGGGGCGAGACGAGCGCGAAGACGGGCGAGGGCGTCGCGGATATATTCACGGCGATTGGTGCGTGGCGCGGGCTTTGTGCCGGTGCGAGAAGCTAACTGGGTTTGTGTAGCCAAGAAGCTGCCGTTGACCGCACCGCCGTCTGCACGGAGCGGAGGCGCTGCGCGCGGTACCACTGCGGCACGAAACGGCGTTAATCTCACCAACCAGCAGAATAACACCGCGGCCGATGCCTGCAACTGTTAGGTGACCTGACTCTTCCAGACTTGACCCCATCCTTCCACCATCCGCTGTTGTCCTTGTACGATAGCCGGCACGATTGTGTCCCGTCGGACCGCTGGGCCACTTTCATCTACCATATGTATGCGACGCGCTTCCCTACCTACATGACCTCAGTACGCTTAGCATGGTACTCGTTACGCCTCTTCCAATGCCGTCGACCATTGTTGTTTGTGTACGGGTGTGCCGGATGCACGGACGGTGAGCATACCGCCGCGCCACGTGGCCAGCAGCGCTCCGCTCCAGGGCCGATCCGGAAATTTGCACGTTGCTCCCGACCTCTTCGTTCCCGCCACCAATATCTATCGTGCTCTTCTCTCCGGGCGACCGTCAAGCCAGCGAATTCCTCTGAGCAGTCTCCAGTTCTCTGAGCGCCATAAAAAGCCTGAGACGCAGCGCGCGCACGCATACAAAGCAAGCCTAACATGAATCGTCATCATCCCTACGGCGGCCATGACAACTTCAACCGGAGGGGAGGCGGGCAGGGACCCGGCCCCGACCGCTCACACTTTCGTCATGAAGGCAGAGGCAGGGGGAGGGGGCGAGGCCGCGGTGGTGGATTTGGCGGTGGTGGCGGCAGCTTCGACGGCGGGATGAGCGGCCCGCCTCCTGGCGGCTACGATCATATGGGAGCGCCGCCGTACGGTGGCGGTTACGACGGACCCCCTCCCCCCATGCAAGCACCTTACCCACCGTACGGTGGTGCCTCAAATGGTTACGGACCCCCTCCGCCTGGGCCTCCTGGCTTTGGCGGCCCTCCTCCGCCTCCTCCGGGCGGAGGCGGCTACGGGGATGGTCCCAGTGGCGGCTATGGAGGTGGCTACAATGAAGGTACGCTTGAATATCAGACTGAATTGCGAAAAGCCAGATGAGAGCCATCGGTCTTGGATGAGACGCGGGTAGCCCGATAAGCTATGCGCTGGCGTCATTTGTGCCTTCGGTGAAGCCGTGAGGGTCCGCGCATGTGAAGGCTTGAAGCATGAGTAGTCCGCCATGTCTTGAGGCCTTCAATGACGATGAGGGGAAGCACCAGTACTCGGAAGAAGGCACGCACTCAGCCTCGAGGATTCTATAATCGCTTTTCTGGCAACTCTATTAAGCTCAGATTCTTACGCTCGCGCATCTCGCTATTGCAGGACCTCCCCCGCCGTTTCCGGACGATGATTTTGGTCGCCGTCCACCGCGCAAAGGCCACCACATAATACCTGAATCAGTCATTGAGGAGCGCATCCAACGGGAACGACCCTGCAGAACACTCTTCATCCGTAACATAAAGGCGAGTTAGCGAGTCTCCCGTGCTTGAGTGCCCCACCCTCTCCTGCACGGGGCTTGGTCTTTGCGCTCTATCAGAGTCCTGGCTGACAACGTGTGTGTTCAGTACGAAACCCCGAGCGAGCATGTACGCGGCCTCTTTGAAGAGCATGGGGATATCAAAACTTTCTTCGACTTGATATCGACACGAGGCATGGTTTTCGTGACTTATGTGAGCTTCTTTCGCGTGGCATTGCATTGAATGAGTGCACTGAGTGTTGATCAGTTCGATATCCGGGCGGCGGAGCGTGCGAGGGACCGACTGCAGGGCTCGGAAATCAGCGGGCGACCAGTAAGGCTATCCTGTCCTCCCGCGACGCGTTTGCCTCAAACTTCATTCCTCCCAGATTGACGTACACTATTCATTGCCTCGTGATGACGGGAATAAGAACGGCGAGCGTGATCAGGTACGATTGAGTTGTGTGCCACATAGTGGATTGCCTCAAATGCTGATTGTCTGTTCAGGCCATGCAGGGCACTGTTATTGTGATGCTGCGGAACTCCAGCCAGCCCATCGACGACAACGAGGTGCGCCGCTTATTCACGCAGTTCGGCGACGTGAAGGACATACGACCAGCACCTGCCCCCAAGTGAGTGCATAGACCGAGCATGAGAATAGTCGGGCTAATCTGCGGTCAGCGCGCGATACGTCGAGTACTACGATACACGAGCAGCGATTGATGCACACGACCGGTTACGGAATCAGAACCTGCAGGACGGTGTGATGGATATTGACTTTGCTTGGGATCCCAACGACGAGTCACCAAGAGGGCCAGGCGGTGGCGGAGGTGGAGGTGGTGGACGGTGAGTTCAGTCCCCTTTAGCCTATGAATATGGCCACTGATGCTTTATTAGTGAATGGGGTGGTGGACGAGGCGGCAGAGGTAAAGGTAACCGCAATCGCGGTCGGCACGGTGGCGGAGGTGGTGGAGGTCATGGTGACTACGACGACGGTTGGGGCGGCGGCGGGCCTCCTCGCCGTGACGAATTTGGTCGTGAACGCCGGATGGACGAGTTCGACGGTCCTGGCGATCGCGGTGGTCCCAGTGGGCGTGGCCGCGGACGCGGCTACGGATCCAATCGCTACGGCGGGCCTGACCGCTTCGATGGCCCGCCCCCACCTGGCGGGTACGGTGGACCCCCACCGCCACCACCCGCGCCGTACGGCGGTCCCACCATCCCTCCGCCCGGCAGCATGTATGGCGGTCCGCCACCCATGCCTCCGCCCACAAACCCGAACTTCATCCAGCCGCCGCCGCCAGGCCCGCCCGCGCCTCCCGCGGGCGACGACCGTTTGGAGCAGGCACGCAAGGTGCAGCAGCTGCTCGCGGCGCTCAAGTCACCCGGCGCCCCTGCGACGCCGCCGATGGGCGCTGGTCCCGTGCCTCCTCCTCCTGCGTCGTTCGCGGGCTTCCCTCCGCCCCCGGGCATGGGCCAGCCCCCTATGGGTATGGCGCCAGCGCCGCCTGCTAATGGGCCGCCGCCGCCTGGGGCCTTCGGTATGCCTCCTCAGCAGACGCCGCCGACCAACAACGCGCAGACGCCGGTCACAAATCCTGCTCTCGCGACTCTGCCGCCTAACATCATGGCCTTGTTGCAAGCAACGCAAGCGAGGGCGACGCCTCCACCTCCACCTCCTCCAGGACCACTGGGTGTACCACCCTTCGCGCATTCTCCGCCTTCAAACAGTGCACCCAGCTACGCGCCCAATGCGAATATGCTTTCGCCACCGCCGGCCAGCGCAGGTCTGCCGCCGCCACCTGGTGGGGCGCCTCCGGGTGGTTCGCCGCCTGCAGCGAACCAGAGCTTCCAGCAGCTGATGTCGTTTTTGGTACGCAATTCTCCATGACGTGCCCGCCGTTCCTTTGACTTATGCATGACTACAGCAGAGCCAAACTGCCAAGCGTTAACAAGACCTATCATGAAGCGTTGGGAAGTGAACGCACGAAGTGTTAAGAAGCCAAACTATGAGGCGTTAAGTATCCTCTTTTTCTGATTTAGCCTCCCGTGTCGTGCCCCATTCACGAACACTGCGCGATGTTCTGTTGAATACAATCCTTTCCTCTTTGTGCCGTATATTACTTTCATGTCTTTCCCCCCTAAAGATATTCAGAATGATGACGCTTATGTTCATGACCTCGCAAGCCAACGACGGGAACGTAGGCACCCGCGGTTGGGCAGCCTTGTAAGGTGCTGCTGACGACTTGCAGACGCGACTTACCACCAAGGATCGTGCGTGGCCCTTCAGTGTCCATGATCCGTTTGCGAGTTGCGATTAGACGTCCGCTCGTCCAAGTAGCATTAGCTGTGTGTAGTAGCTACAACGCTGACCCTCACATGCACCTACTATACGTCCCCTCATGCGTCTGCTATACGGATCCCAGGACCGCTCTTCGAGCTCAGCATCACCTTCGCGATGGGGATGACGCGCTTGACCTCGCCACCTGTCCGTCTCCGACCGTCGCCGTGCTCCTGGATGTGGCCCGTCGCGCGCTTGACCGAGGTCATGAAGTGCTGGAAGTTGTTCACGACATCCTCGGTGGGGAAGTGGAGCTGCAAACAAGGTAGCACATAGTCAGCACGGTTACATAGATTGGGAATATAAAGCTCTTCGTACCATCCCAATCGGTGCGCGAATATTGCCCGCCTTGTCCGCCCTCCACTCGCTGGTGCCCGCGAGCTTCTTGATGTACCCGGCAATGTCGTCCGTGACGGTGCCGCGACGCTCCGAGGGGAAGAGGCCGAGGGGACCCAAGATACGGCCAAGACGGGGGGTGATGGGCTTAATGAGGTCTGGTGTGCAGAGGATGGTGGTTGCGCGGATGCGGTTGCTAGCAATCTAGGAATATTTTGAAATGTGAGCTTCGTAGTAATAGATGAACGCAGAATGCGACTCGCCCCCTCAATCAACTCCGTCCCACCAACGATATGTGCGCCTGCCTTGCGCGCCTCCTCCGCCTTCTTCCCCTCCGCGAACACGAGGATTTTGTCCTCCTTCGGCGGCTTCGCCTCGCGCGGCAGGCTGACACGGCCTTTAGGGACGGCCATACCGCTGCCCAACGTCGTCTTCACGAAGAGCTCGTAGGAGCAGTTAGGGGAGGCGACCTCGACAGCCTAAAAACGCAAAATTTTTACACAGTCAATTGAATGAGCGCAAGGCAAAGTATAATCAGACGCACCCGGAGCACCTTGATCGCCTCCGTGAGGGGCAGCTTCTCCCGCTTCTCGTCCTCCTTGGCCGCGAGGGCTGCCTTGCGCCGCCGCTTGGCCTCCATGGCCTTCTTCCCCGGCACGCGAATCTTAGGTTTGTTCTGCTTCGCGAGCGCCGCAGGCGTCGTCGAGAACGAGCGACATGGCAGGCTCTGGGGGTAGGTCGTATGAGAATACAAGTCTGCGAGTAAAGAGAAGAGTGTTACTTGAGCTGCAAAGACCGCCGGGTGGGTGCACCGCTGACAAAGGAGCGAGAGGGACGCCATCCTCGACGTCCGGACGCGTTTGGAATTGGTGCAGAGCGCGAAAGAGCGGTCCGCACGACGCCGGCGGCACCGATCAAAATTTGGTTCGCACGGTTGATGTGGCGCGTGAGTTCGACTCTAGCGCGTTTGTCAGAGAGACATGGAGGTGAGGGGTCGTATTCTCGGTAAGTACCATCTAAGTAGTGATTGTCGGTCCTATGCTACATGGTGCATGCGTGAGATGAGGTGCAATGAGATGAGGTGTGGTGATAGCAATGCGTGTGTCGAACAAATTCCTCATCCTCCGCTCAATCCACCTCCCCCATCAAATCCCTCTCCTCCTCCCTCCTCTGCGCCCTCCTCATCTCCTTCCTCTCCAGCGCCCGCGCCCTATCCTCCCTCTTCTGCTTCTTCTTCAGCTCATCTTCGATCGCCTCGTACGTCACCGGCTTCTTCATCCCCTTCACCTTGCGCTTCCCGATGTCCGCGCCCTGCACCTCGGGCTCTGCCTCGCCCTTGCCCTTGGGCGCCTGGAAGCGCTCCTGCGGCCGGTTCTTGGGCGGATGGGGGAACATGTCGCCCCACTCGGACTTGCGGGCGTCGTAGTAGGGCTGCTTTCCCTGCGATTTGGGGATCGTCATGCGGAGGATTTTGGCTAGAAGCATTGTCAGTTGAAGGCTTTCTGTGGGTGAACTGCGAATATACCTTCGGCAGTGCAAGCATCCAAGATGACATGCTTACTCCGCTTCAGCGGCGGGAAGATCAGACGCGGCCAGCTGTACGCCTCATGCCGCAACGCCGCCTCCAGCGCCGACCCCGACAACGGCTCGCTGACGACGTCCTCCTCTCCCTTCTCACCATCCTCCTCCTCCTCCTCCTTCATCGCTCCGTCCTCCCCCGCCGCCACCAACCGCTCGTGCTCCACCTGCAGCATCAGCTCCTTCGGCACCACACTCGCCTCCGCCTTCTTCTCCAGTTCTCGCCTCCCCACTTCACCGATCCTACCCACCGACGTCGTCGCCCTCGCAGGCCGCAGCCCACGGCGGATGACGACGTACGAGTAGCCGATGTTCTCGTGGCCGAACTTGGTGTGCTTGGTGCGGCGGGTGAAGGAGGGGCGGTGGAGGCGTTGGGAGAAGCCGCAGACGAGCTTGGTTGCGCCGGGGTGGTAGAGGGGGCAGGCGCCGTCGTGGGGGCACTGAGGAGGGGTTAGCAAAGAGGATGGAAAGGACTACATAGGAGCAGCTTACGGGTGCGATGACGTGCGCTCCTCGCAAGGCGTATTCAACACTTCCGGACTCTTCTAGCTCCTTGCTACCTTGCCGAAGCAGCCAGTCGCGCGCCTCTGCGATGGCTTCAAAGCCATCTTTCGTGTTGTGGTCAATCAAGACCTATGAATCTCCGTCAGTGGGTAGGTTCTACATGATAGCCAGCTTCACTCACCATCAACTCTGCACCGCTCTCCCACATCTGCTTAACTATCCTTCTCCGTGCGAGAGGGTTCGGCTGGGCAGCGAGCGCGAATGCAGACATAGCCATAGCATTATTGCGCTCGTTCCGTGGCAAGATGTCTTCCTCATGGTAGGCCTTCTGCCAGTTGACATGGTCTTCTGATAGCCCCATGTCTAAGCGATGTCAGCATGCAACCTTCGGTGCGCTCCAGCCAAACTTACTCTTGAGCAGACGCTTGCCAATCATCCTCAAACCCTCTCGCTTCTCGATGCTCGTATATGAGGATATAGTAGAATTTGAGATCTTGAGGTCGTTGAGACCCGTGTCATACGTCCCATTCGGCAATTTCTCTTGGAAGACGTGCATTGATGCCCTATGTTCACTCATGAGAAAATGTAACGCATATGATTGGTAGCCACATACCATATCCCACTGCCGGCACCAGAGCCCCACTCAAGGACCCGCTCCAGCCTGAAGTCGGGCTCTATTCGTTGCCTGAGGTGACGGAGGACCGAGGCGATAGCAGCATAGTGAGGGGGAAGAGCAACGGTGGCGAACGCCGTCCCATCACCCTCGAGGTGGCGCATCCGCTGCTCTCTTGAGCCGTAGCTGACGTCGTAGTCCGCACTCCAGGCAGAGTCCTCGCCACCGACATCAGTGCCGAAGAGGCGCAGCGCGTCTTCGCGCAATTTGTGCTTGTCTGCGTCTGCGATCGAGTTAGCTAATCCATAGGTACCTCAAAGGACCATCACGCACCAGCCACCACCAAGTTGATCTCCCTCTGCAGTTCATTCGGGAGGACGAGCGACCCAATTTTCTCACTCCCGAACAATGCTGCAGGTGACTTTCGGTGCATCCTCTCATCCTCAAACTCCTCCTCCTCGAACGGCTCCACGTCCACCACTGCCGCATCTTGGGGGAACACCTCGAGCTCGCGCTTCTTTGGCGCCGCGTACTTCTCCTTGGCCTTGTTGTTGATCAGGGAGATGTCAACGTCGCGGAGGAGAGCCTGGAGCGTGGGATCGAGATGCATGCGCGGGTTGGGTGCGGATGCGGTGGCTGCAGCATTGCTGGCTGCTGCCGAGGTCGACAGACCAGCTGCGAGAGTGGGGAGGCGCGCGCGCACCGCAGGAAGCGAGCTCAACGTCGGGCGCAGCATCGCGGAGGTGATGAAGGGAGCAAGCAAGCCAGGAAGTACTGACTAAGTCCTGTGGTCAATCAGAGGGCGCGGGTTAGAGTTAGGCGCGCCTTCTCCGCAAATTGGTTTATTGCCAATCGGGGAGCGGCCCGGAATACCGGACTCTACCTTCTGCGCTCATGTCGAAACACGCTGCTGAGGACGTCGCGGTGGTCGAGGACGCGGAGAGGCCAGCGAAGCGCGCGAAGGTTGCGGAGCAGGCGAACGGCGACCACGAGAGCGACGACGAGGAAGAGCCGATCCAGGCAGAATCGGTTCCCGAGGAAGTGAAGGCGTCCGATCTGTACCTCGACACGGTGCGTGTGCTATATTATCCTTTAGGACGCGACTCACGCGTCCCCCCTTTGTTAGATCAACCGAGCAGTGCTTGACTTTGACTTCGAGAAAGTTTGCTCGGTGTCATTGTCAGACATCAACGTGTACGGCTGCCTCGTCTGTGGCAAATACTTTCAAGGACGAGGGCCGAAGTCGTACGCCTACGCGCACTCAATACATGAGGATCACCATGTCTTCATCAATCTTGAGACGACAAAGGTACGCACTCAGGTCTCCTGCACATGTTGACTGCTGAACCTACGCCAGGTCTACGTACTGCCAGACGGATACCCTGTCTCCGATCCCTCACTGGAGGACATAGCATTCGTGCTGGCACCATCTTTCACTCCACAAGGTGTCAAAGCCCTTTCCAGTCCAGCCGTACTCGCCAAGCAGTCCTTCGACCTCGGCCACAAGCCATACATTCCTGGCTACATCGGCCTGAACAACATAAAGCATAACGACCACATGAACGTCATTATACACTCACTCCTACACGTACCCCCACTCATGGACTACCTACTACTCTCCAAACCGAACGGAAAACAGACCGAACTTGTGCGACGGTTTGCTGCGCTGGCGAAGAAGATCTGGAATCCCCGACTGTTCAAGAGCCAAGTCAGTCCGCACGAGTTCTTGCAGGAAGTGAACAGAGCAAGCGGCGGAAAATTCAGATTGGAGCAAAAGGGTGATCCCGTCGAGTTCATCGGCTGGCTCCTCAACAGATTGCATAAGGACTTGGGTGGCACGAAAAAGCGGAATTCAAGTGAGTGGCCGCGAGGACAAGGATTTCCGAATCCAACACGGCCTCAATACCGTCTCCTTTGTATCAACTCCACGGCTGACTTAACCCTCCGATAGGCGTCATCTTCTCCACCTTCCAAGGCGAGCTGCGGCTCGAGACGCAGCAGGTGCTCGTGCGGCCGGACGCGGGGGAGAACGCGAAACCGGTCTTTGACCTTGACCGAGGTATGCATCTCTGCTGTTGCCCTACCAACACCCTCGACTAACAATCGCGCGCGGCGACAGACATCAAGACCACGGTCTCACCGTTTCTGTTTCTGGCGGTCGACCTGCCTGCGCCGCCGCTCTTCCAGGACTCGGTCGAGAAGAACATCATCCCGCAGGCGAGCATTTACTCCGTGTTGGCGAAGTACGACGGGCAGACGACGCAGGTGAGAGCGATGGGTCCGGTGGTTGAGGATTCCGGTGGCACTGACGCTGGATGCTATAGGAATACCTCGGACAAGTCCGACGTTACAAGTGCCAACGCTTACCGCCCTACGTGATCCTCCACTACAAGCGGTTCACGAAGAACAACTTCGTCGAGGAGAAGAACCCGACGATCGTCAACTTCCCCCTACGCGGACTGGACTTGAAAGACAGTGCGTTTGAGGCCACCGCTCCGGCATGCCGTTGACTCACGTATTCACTCTTTCCCCGCCAGTCGTCGACAACCCCGAGGCGCACCCGTCCACTACGTACGACCTCCTCGCCAACGTCACGCACGAGTCCGTCGCGGGCACGACGCGCGACAAGGAGAACACGGTCTGGAAGTGCCACGTCCGCGCAGGGAGCGGGGGCGGCGACAACGAGAAGTGGTTCCTGATCCAGGACCTCATCGTCGAGGAGGTACGAAAGGAGATGATCTTTCTCGGCGAGACGGTGCTCCAGATATGGGAGCGGCGCGCTCCCGCGCCCGCGTCTGCTTCGGCATCAGGGAAGGCGGCGGCGGGAGCGGGCGCCAATGGATCGAGTAGTAAGATGGATGTGGACAAGTAGATGCAATTGGTAGAGCGGAGAGGTGTGATATTATTCTAACGCGGGCGTACTGCTGTGGCAACCTATCTACTCTAGATGCATCTGCAGTGCAACATGGGAGACTGATCCGCTGCGTGAGACTGCGATTCGAGGCCTCGGGTGAAATGGCGCTTGTTTGTTGAGTGGGTAGGCGCGCGCAGGTACTACCCCCGGCCTTGTCTACCGCGTAGGTAAATGAGATGCGAGCACGTCAAGAAGATGCGAGGCACGGCCGCGCGTTTGGAGTGCCCGATTCACCATGCAAGTCTCGTTTCAGCTCAAAAGACATTAGCTTGATTGCGGCGGGGTCGTCGTCGGGCCAGTCGCGTTCTCGTTCGCGGGCTCCGTACCCTTCGTTCTGGTGCGCTTTTGCCAGTCGGGGGAGTTGTAGCTACTGGAGGTGGTGTAAGAATCTGTTACAGGTGACAATGAAGAGGCGAATAGGAGACTTACGGCTCGCCAGACTGGACCTGCGACGCAGCTTGAGCTGCCGCAGGCTGAAAAATGTATATCCCGCTCACGACACCTGCCCAAGGATCAGTATTTTTTCGGAATGTTACCTCGGGTGAGTGTCTGTTTACCTAGCGCGGCGACCGCTAAGAGAGGCGTTATAGGCCGACGCATGCCGTATGGAAAGGGTCAAGCCGAAGTCGAACTTGCGGTGGCGGTGCGGAAGACCTCTGTGCTGACAGTGACAGTGACAGATTCAATTGCGTGTCACGTCACCTCAATTGTTGAACTCAGATGCGACCGCACAAAACTGACGCCAGAGATCCATACAAGTTCGTACATTCGTCGTGTGTTACATACTGGATAAACAGACTATACTACACTGATGCGTCCGATATGAGATGATAAATAGCCTGGCCAATGTCCGGGTCCCTCTGCCTGAAAGGACCTGAGATAAATAACGATCTGGAGTCGGTCTGTCCCTGTCGGATGCTTCAAGGGAGATTGGGGTTCTAGCAGGGATGTTTCAGGAATTCTTCAGAAGGAGAAAGACGATATCCCGAACCTGAAGGGCCTGGCGGGCCGCTTCTTCCTTTGCGACGGACTTCTGCGCCGCTACTCCAGTCCCAAGGGGTTGTCCGTCAACTATAGCAAGGTGAGCCCGAGTAGATGCAAGTGTCAGAGAATAAGTGGCGTACCCTTGCACTGAACGGTCCAGATACGCGCGTGAGAGGGGCCCGCACTGCTTTCAGAGTACGTGACCCGCGTGGTCTGCTGTCTCGTCTGAAAATCTGGGAAAGTGTCAGCATACGAAGCTTCTCGGGCAGAGAAGGGTACGCGCAGTTGTTCAATCGCGTTACATAGTCTGCGACGATCAGCGAATTTTCTACTGCAGAGGACGAAAGCGAAGACGCACTGGACATTGTGGCGGGATGGGTAAGGATAATGAGACCGTAATCGGGCTAGCAGCCCGCCCTTTATATCCTGCGCCCACTGTCGTAAAACCCGGATTGATACAGTAAAGATGCAGCCATGTCCATGGGGCCGAGCCGGCGTATTATGCCAGAGCATATCCTCCCGCAGCCAGGTGTAACGAGCGAATCATTCGCACTCTATGATCAAAGTCTCGCCACCAGGTCAACGGGCCGACGAGTAAGTGCACTGCCGCAGCTCACCTAGGCGATGGGCAAATACGTGCGAGCCACACGGAGTGATGCTCGAACAGATAGTTGAGCGACCGCAGAGTCTCGATAGCCCACTAAGTGCGCTATCTGTAGGGCTGGGCTATCCGATGGTCCGAGTCGTTCTATGAGATCAACCGACGCAAAAAGGCGGATGCGGATGCGGCGGACCGTCAGCAGACCACGAGAGAAACCTCGATATGCGAGTATCGACCCAGGCTTCCGGCGAGCAATGCGTCTCAGGAGCTCAGTCTTCGTCCCCCGGAGGCCGAGGGCGAAAGCGTCCGCTCATCAACAAACACCCCGCATCGCTGTGGATTGCCAATCAGCTTTAAGCGAGACGAAGACACGACGTACCGTGGCGCGGAGTTGAAAGTATTGCGAGTATTTGGGGAAAGCCGCCGGCGTGAGGAGAATAAGAATACAATCGATTTTCAAGGAAGGGCTACAGAGCTTGGTCGGGATACATCCTGCCACAGCACGCTGTGGAATAGATAGCTGAAATCTGGGGGGCGACACGGATCGATGCGAGTGAAGAAGCGATTAATGAAGCATGACGGCGCTGAGCTCTAGGCGGGAACACCAAGGGCAGCAAGGGCCTGCGTAGCGGCCTCAATCTTCGCGGCCGTCTTGTTGGGGGCCGATCCAGTGCCCTTCGTCTCGCCGTAGACTGATTGGTGTAAATCACAATCAGTACAGGAAGTATCGATGTGTGACTCGTGACTCACTGTTACACTTGACGGTCCAAACAACAGTGCCGTTGGGACCGGCCGCTTGCCTCTCAGCCCAGCTCACGGCAGCATGCTGGTTGAGGCCTTGGAAGTCTGCGCACGTGGTGTGAGGATGAGAGCGAGTCCAGGACGAGAAATGCGCACGGTTGTTGAGCCTCGCGATAGCATCTGAGCAAGGGCGTCAGTGGGGTACGCGGCCTTGAACACGGTCACTTACCCATAGTACTTGGTCTCGGTGTTCTGTAGAGGCCTCCTCGCTACCCAGTCGCTTATATGCGACGGGCGAGCCGTGGCTGCGCGGTGTAGGCAGAGCAGAATACTTGGACAAAGAAACCATGGGGGCTATAGAAGTTCATGTCCGGTTCGCATAAGTCCAGCGAGATGGCGCGCAGGCGTTCCGAGTCGCCAACCGCAGACGCGAGGCGCAGGACGAACTTATCCCTCGCGAAAGACCGGGGTGCCGTGGCAAGCGTGG
>JAMQCK010000545.1:0-20272 GCA_024196135.1 Pleurotus ostreatus/Saccharomyces cerevisiae fusant | reverse complement strand
CCTCGAGCGCCTTTGAGCGACCCTCGAGCACCCTTGGGCGACCCTCGAGCACCGGCGCAGCCCCTGCCGACCTGGACCGCACCCTCCATCGAGGACCCGTCCCCGCGCAAGCGCCTGCGCACCTCGGCGAGCGGGACGTCGCTGGGCTACCCCGTGGACTACCTCGCGTCGCAGTCGCAGCACGCGAACGCCCTCGAGCCCGCGAGCCCGGTGAAGCTGGACAACCGGCTTATAAGGGAGCTTGTGGGATGTGAGTGTTTGTTCTTTGTCTTTTGGAAGTCGTGGTCTTGCTCTGGACGGGCGACTTCCTTCTAAGCATACAACCTGAGGGGACTCTGACTGACGGAACTCACTCCCCAGTATTCTTCACCCACTGCCACCCCGCGCGGCTCATCTTCCACAAGCCCACCTTCACGGCCGCGCTCACGCACGGGGTCGTCCCGCCCTACCTCGTCTTCGCCATGTGTGCCCTCGCCGCGCCGCTCTCGAAGCAGCCGCGCCTGCGGACGAGCCCGGCGCGCTACGCGGGCCGCCCCTTCGCACAGGAGGCGCTGAGCCTGATGTTCGATGGGGCGGGCCGGCTGGTGTGCGAGCCGAGCCTGGCGGTCGCGCAAGCTCTGTGCTTGCTGCAGATACACGATACGCGCGTGGGCGGCGCGACGGCGTGGAACATGCGGTATCATGGTGCGTTTGGGGCTTTCCCTGCCTCCGTCTCTCCTGTGAATTTGTACTTGATAGCAATACTGACGCCTACCCTCACCCACCAGACCTCAACTTCCAAGTCTGTGACCGCCTCGGCGTGCACTCCAACGACGACCCCCCGCGGCCCGCGCTCGGCCCCGCGTCCGCCCACACCGAGGCGGCGATCAACAGGGAGTGCCTCCGGCGCGTGTACTGGCTCATGTACCTCCTCGACATCCTCGTCTCGGTGTACGTGCGCGGCCCGCGGCACTGGCTGACGGCGGACCCGCGCCCGCGCCTGCCCTGCGACGAGACGGCGTTCGAGATGGCGGTGGGGACGACACCCGCGGGTGAGTGGTGTTGTGTGGTTGAGTGTCATCGCACATACAGAAGAATGCTAACATCCGCAGAAGAATACCTCTACCTCCCGCCGCCGCAGACGGACAACGCATCCGAGATCGGCCACCTCATCCGCGTCGCGACGATTTGGGCGGAGCTCGAGTTTGCGCTCGAGGACGTGGAGTGTACGTGCAGCACTTCATGCCGTCCCGCGGGGTAGTCTCAAGCCAGCCTCTTTAGCGAACCCGCCGGAAAAGTCGCACGTCCGCAATCTCGAGATACGGCTGAACGTGAGATCTTGGTTTCTGTTGTCTCGACTATACTCTCACTAATGCACCAACGCTTGTATTAGGCCTGGGAAGCCAGCCTTCCGCCCCACCTTCAGTTCACCGACGAGGTGCTAGCAGTGCAGCAACTGATGCTCGAGACGAGCTCGAACAACGACGCCTGGTGCTGGGCGAACATGCACATGTATCGCGCGTCGTGTGCGCTTCTGCTGCATGAGGCGAGGGCCAAGGGGCTGATGGCGAGCCCCGTTGCGGCGCAGGCCAGCCCGAACGCTATGCAGACCACGTTCGACCCTGTGGAGTCGGACCGTCAGCCCACCGTCGTTCCTGGGAGTCTGGAAGGGCAACCGGCTGCAGGCCCGGAGACCGAGGACCGCGACGCGCCTCCGACCTGGCCGGCGAAGACGCTGCAGGCCATCGTGCGCATGTTCGGTGATCGCGCGAAGAACAGCTCCATACGTGAGTGTCAGGGCTTCCCTCTTCCTTTTCTATTCGGTCCGGGTTTTCTGGTTTCTGAGCTCGATGACTTCCGGGATTGAAGTCTTCTAGGATCGCTGTCTTCTGGGATTGATGTCTTCTGGTTTCGCTCGCTTCCTTGCAACGTATCGCAACCAAGCCTTTGATTCCCCACTCCCTTCCCCACCCCCGTCACGCTCATGTACTGATCAACGGCCTCCGCATATCTCATGTAACCCATCTCTGACTTGCAGTCGGCAACGTTATCTGGTTGCTCATCAAGCACTGCAGGCGCGACGATGCGGAGATCCTCAAGGGCATCCGCGAGCTGGAGGACCTGTGGGGCGCGTACACGGAGGCGCTTGCGCGCGACGTCGCGGCCAATGCGTCGAAGAGGTCATCCGCGAATACGGAGAGGTCGATCACGCCTGCGCCGACGCTGCCCTCACAGGCTACCAACGACGACGACGATGAGGATACGCCGAGGCGGCCCGCGCGTCGAAGGGGCTCGATGGACTCGGCGATGCGTTCGGTGACGCCGCCGCCGTCCAACATGAATACCGTGCAGCCGTCAGGGCTGCCTGGTTATATCGACCCTTTGCACCCGACGCCTGACGAGAGGAAGCAGACGAAGGAATCCAACGAATATTTGGCGTCCCTGCTTTCCCAGCCTGTCGGCTCGCACGAGCGGGGCGAACGAGCCGACGCCGACAAGCAACTCGAAGAGAGGACGCGCACGCCATACTCACCGGCTTTTCCTTTGCCTCCATATCCGCACGACGCAGCGCGAGATCGTTCGTCCTCGCAGGCCTTTACAGGGCTTTGGCCCGAACCTCGACAACAGCTACTTGGTTCGCAGCATCCACTGTCACCGCTGAAGCTGCCCGACGATTGGGGTATCACGCATAGCGGGAGGCATGCGCATCGCTCGACGCAGGCTTCTTTTTCTCGCGGCCAACCATCTGGTCCTTCTCACGACCCACCAACCACCCCTGGTCCGCCATACGACCCGCCAGCCGAGCGCACCTACGAGCGGGAGCCTACAGCATATCTTCAGCGTCGGATGACGTACCCATCGGACGCATACTACAGCGCCGAACCTCCTTATCCCGAGCGTCCGGTGCTATCCAGAACACCGACCGACCCTCGTGCCCTCCCTTCACTGCGATCCAGCGGCCTCCTCAGCGGGTCTTGGGACCAGCCCGGCCCATCGCGCGGGCGCGATAATTACGGACGCGACGATTATCCTTTTGCCACAAATGTGGCTACCCGGTCCGATTTTCAGCAACCCCCACCACACTTCCAACCACACACGACCTTTCAACCACCGCCACAACACGTTCAGCCCCCGCCGACCTTCACCGCTCCCTTCGCCCCGCGGTCTCCTTCGCCTCGCTCTTCTCGCCACGATCCTACGCTCTATCATCATAATCCTCTTCCTGGTCATCCCGGCGACGACGCCTCCTGGCGCGGCTCGGCGGGCTGGCACCCGGACGCTCAGCCCCACCTGTCGGGACCTGGCATGTATCCGCCTCGGACGGACTACAACACGCGCGCGTCTGCCCCCGACGTACGCGAGACAATGCCGCTGCCCCGACGCGCATCGAATGCGCCGACGGGGCTATCGTGGCTGTTTGAGGAGCAGCCACCGGCAGGATAATGGCATGTTCCATATCCCTGCCGTACCCCATAACGCCTCTTCTGCAAGTACCGTTCCAATAATTTCCATAGCCCCGCGTGTCCCACCATAGATGTCCCGCATTTCTTTTCCACTACCTAGCCCATCGCTGTCTTGTATCATTCTAGTGCCTTCCTACTAGCCCCGCGTACCCTCAGCCTCTTGCCTCGCGTACCTCACAGCTTCTTGCCCTACTGTTTTATAGTATCTTACCCTACGTTTCTTGTCAGTTCTTGCAGCGCCTCCTTCGCAGGCCGACGTATCATATCTCGCCCATCTTCCTCTACGTACCCCGCAGCTTCCCGCCCGCGTGCCTTCCCGCCTCCTGCAGCTGCTCTTCGTTCTACCTGACAGCACCCATCTTCCTTGCTATCGCTTCGCCATGCTTTGACTTCTGGTGTATCTATTTATCTATACTTTTTCTCTTCTTCTCTGTTCAACGAACGACGCAGCTCTATTATTTTACGAGGCCTACCGATACGCATCACCCTACCTTATCCGTCATTTAGTCGTCTAACTACTGGTCCGTTGCAGCGGGGAATCTATATATTCGCTGGCGTACGATGCATGCTTCTATTGAACCGACCGTAGATGCCGACGACTTGCCGCTGAGCGGGCAAACCACGAGTCGAACGCTCGTGGTCATGGAAGGGGCCGAAAGGCTATCACGAGGAGAAGTTGTGTAAGTTCAACTTCCAACTCACCATCATCTCGTCCAGCAGGCCCTCGGATCAGTCAACTGTATCATCGGTGAGCAAGCACCTTGCATCGCATTCAGTGACGTCTGACTTCGAGCAGAGCGATATGGCGACCCCTCAGCCCGACCCAGACGATAGCTTGGTGGACGTCTTCGTCCGCGGCGGGTA
Source organism: Pleurotus ostreatus/Saccharomyces cerevisiae fusant (assembly GCA_024196135.1). Classification (NCBI taxonomy): domain Eukaryota; kingdom Fungi; species Pleurotus ostreatus/Saccharomyces cerevisiae fusant. The sequence continues at coordinate 15,965 of JAMQCK010000545.1, read as the reverse complement.
CCCGGTCGACCGTGAAGTGATTTTCTCGTTCGCCGTCAGCCTTGCCGAGCACTACAACACGAGGAGGCCGATTGACTGTGAGGACGACGGCAGAATCTACAATCGTGTAAACGACTTCCTCGGCCGTTACGAGGATCTGAGTTGCACTGGCATCGACAACCCCGCCGACCCCACTGGCACCGGATACACGTGGATCATCGCTACAACGCCGTTCAAACGCGTGCAGGTCCGTCGGTCTGAACTAGACAACCTCAGGAAGGACCCTTGGAGGCCACCTTCGGCCTTCGAGATCCAGGAGAGCCATCTGGACGTCGATTTTAGGGATTACTTGGCCCAGAACGGTGTGTCCCTACAGCCCTCGCATTTTTACCGCCAGTGGTCTCATCATATATGCAGGCGTCCCCACACAACCTTTTCGTACTACTTTTTGGAATAAACGCACCTGGTGAACACGCACGAGTTGCTCGCAATGCTGCATGATCCTCTCGGGTTCAGCGAAAATCCCTCCTTCATTTGCCCCAAATTCAGTGCATAAGCAGCGTCCTGACGCGGATTGGTCAGAGTGTATCATACACCATCATAGACGGTCACAGAGTATCAGGGATGGGTGGATACAACACGAAGTCATTAGCCCACCCAATCAATTGACCTAGCGTATTTCGCGATAGAAATTTGGGCAGCGTGAGGTGGAAACGAAATCTAGGTAGCAGTATGGACATCTCAAACTCTATTTTCTGGAGACATCTTGGGCTTGGGGTGCTTAGCATTTACAACAAGCATTGCAAGCGTCGAAAGGGCATCGCATAAAGTTCAATTTCGAAGTCCAGTGACTTCCACGTGCTTGCCGAATTCGAGTTCGCCTTCACGCGCCACCCTCTTGGAAAGCACACTCAGGCCTTGTGAGACCTACCAACCGGCCTCGACCTTTCATCACGAGCAACTCTTTCCATAGCTGCCTCGAACATATGTACACAGCTCCCATAACACCAGCCCAATGCATACATTTTGCACGAAATCCATATCTAACATCAAGAAGTCGACTCGACGCCCTCCATCTGCGGCGTGGCCGGCGTCGTCGGTGTAAGCGGTGTCAGAGGCGTCTGCGGTACTGGGGCACCTCCCGTCTCCGCCAAAGCGGGCGTCGATGGTGTCGCCTCCATCGGCGTTTGTCCTGGTGTTCCAGGTGCTGAAGTTGGTACTCCTGGCGTTCCCGGCACCCCTATTGGTGTCTGCACCGACCCATTGCCATTCCCATTCGCCGCAGCCTCACCCTCCCCAAAGATATCCAAAAACCCGGCCACCCTCGCCTTATTCGTCGCCTTCTTCGTCACGTAGTCCCTCAGCCCCGCCTTCAAGCTCGGCTGCTTGCCCACAAGCTCGCGCAGCTGGTCCTTGGGCAGTTGTAACAGAGCGCCGAAGGATATGGGCGCGGTAACCTGGGGGTGAGGGCGATCGTCAGCTCGACATCTCATGAACGTATAGTCGGGCAAGGAGTAGTAGCTCCTGCTCGACTCCCAAGGAAACCCAAACAGTCCCCACTCACCTTCGCACACCTCACAAACCCTTCCCACAGCGGCGCATTTGTCCATATCTTCTTCGTGATGAGCCTGCTCAGCAGCGTCGTTGCCACAAACGGCACTAGACTCTTGTACGTCGTCACCGCCTGGATCACCGTGCGCAGGAAGAGCACAGGCAGCACGGGCTCGTCCATGATCTGCTGGATGACGACCGCGAGGATCTCGGAGCGGTAGATGTCCGTCATGGAGAAGCAGATGGTGATGGCTGAGAGGGGCGAACGTCAGGATGACTGCTATACAGACGGGGAGGACCTCGCGTACCTTCTTTCGCACTCTGCAGCCCAATATCCTTCTCAGAGTCGTGCAGCAGGACCATCAGCTCCGCCGGCGTGAGCATCTCGTTATGGCGGACCTGGACGCCCTCGTCAGACCAACCCCACACTTCAACAACAAGCAAAACCCACCCTTGGCACATTCGACGACACCATCCCAAACGTCTGCGGTGGCTGCGCCACGATTGAGCTGAACACGGACTTGACCAGTGCCTTCGACTCCGCCTTTCCGTCCAACACGGACACGATCCGCGGGAGGTAGCGTATGATTTCGGCCTATACAAAAATACACATCGCCCGTCAGACTCTTCCCCTTCCCTTTCGCAGAACGACCAACACCCACCTTATCCATCTCCCCAATAACCGGAATCAAGAAGCGCGCGGCCAGCGCACCCTCGCGCAGATCCTGCCTCTCCGCCACGAGGCCCTTGACGATGGCAACGAGTTGCGGGCTCGGTCTCCCATTCTCGGTGAAGATCGACAACACGCGGAGCGCGAGGCCCTCAGCGTGCGGCGGGAAGGTGCGCAGGAGCGTGAGCAGGCGCGAGTGCGACGGTCCAAGCGAGCGAATGAGCGGGGTGATCAGGTCTTGGACGACGTTCTGGACAGCGGGGTCCATTTGCCCGTAGGCGTCAAAGATCTCGTCTAGTAACTCGGGCACCTTGACGGACAGCGCGAACAGGAGCTCGACGTGCTGCAGGACTTGCGGCTTCGCCTCAGGCCCTTCGCCGGTGACACGCTCTGGCAGATATGGCGTCTGCACTGGCTCCTCCCGCTCTTCACCCTCCTCGACACCGTCCATGTTGCTGTCTTGGTTGCTTGCGGTACCTTGAGCATTGCTTGGCGCTTCCGCTGGTGACGTAGCGTTGGCTTGGGATGGCGATGGTGCATCGGTTGGAGGTGCACTGTCCACAGGCGAAGTACCGTTGGGGTGCCCAACCTCTGGCGACTGCATCTCGACGTCGCCTGATGATGCACCATTGGTCTTCGACTCTTCCCGCCTTGTCAATCTCCGCATAACCGCCAGAGCGAAGCTCTGAACGATGCTGTTCATGGGATGCACTGCGGGTACCCAGAGCTTGACGGTGTTGATGGCGGGACCTCGTGTCTTGCGTTCTGTCGATGTTGGAGTAAGCCAAGAGTTCAACGGGAACAACAATCAATTACCTGGATGAGTGGTGAGCTCAAGCAACACGGTCAATGCCTCGGTTCGCAGTGAAGGTCGTTGTATGACAAAGCCGCGCAATGTCTGGAAGCCAACTGCAACACGGTTTGGGCTGTGTTTTGTGAGCACTACACCATACTGTAGCATCATCCCAACTCACCTTCCGCCTTCGATGCATAGATCCCTGAGCAAGTCCATCACATCGGGTGGCACAGCAGGCAAATCAAGGAGGAACTTGGCAAATGACCGTTCTGCAAATCGAGTTGATCGGCAGTCGTCTCGAGAGCTATCATATCTGACTTACGCGTCCCCGACTCCGGTCGTCCATCGTCCAGCATGGTCTCGTACGCAGCCACAAGCTGCGCGAGCCATATGTCGTAGTTCGGCCGCCACCTCTCGTCCTTCATGAACTGCAAGTGTATCTGGTCGTTATACCACTCCTCGTTCATCCACGTCGTCGCGAGTGAGAGCCTGTCTCACGATAAGCATACACAAGGCAATGTTTACATGATTATCAACTCACCTTCCAGAGAAGTCCGCAACGATGTAATCCCTCAGGGTTTTCCGCAACGCGTCCTGTCGCTCGTAGAATTTCTCAACATCGGCTGCGGTGACTATCTCGCCGTTCGCAGCGTCGCCCTCCGACTTAGCCGCAGGCTCTGCGCTCTCTGACCCGCCCTTCGCGGCCGGCGTTCCCTCAGGTTCCTCTGACTTCCCTTGAGGCTCAGCGTCCCCGTCATCAGCCTTCTTAACCTCCCCACCACCCGCCTCCCCCACCGGCGGCGCCGCCACCCTCGTCACCATCCTCACCAACAGCAGCATCCACAGCTCCGGGCCCTCCAGCCCCGCCGACCCACCGACCAACCCGTCCCCATCCCACACCCTCGCGACCGCGTCGCGCACCAGCGCCATCTTCTCTCCCTCGCCCAGCCGCGGCGGCGCGGGTAAAGCTACTCCTCCAGGTCCCACGATACTGCCAAAGTCGATGTCGGCGGCCTCTGCCTCCGCCTCATCCTCGCTGACCTCCATGTCGACGTCCCCAGTGTCTTCCTGGGCGCGCGCGGCGCGCCGGCGGGCGGTTGTCGCAACGTCGTCTGCACGTTCTATGAGCACCGCACAAGCATCACGAAAATACTACTCGTCCACTCACCCGCATCCCTCCCCGGGCCCAACTCCCTATTCAGCGCGTCGGGCTCGAACTCCAGCTCATTCTGGTCAAGGTCCATCGCCAGCGGATCGACCGGCTCTGGCGGCGGGCGTGGCGCGGCGGCCTCTTCCTTCTCCTTCCCCTGGTCCCTGCCATCCTCCTTCGCCCTATCCATGTCCTTCATCCGCTCCGCCCTCGGGCCGGTCGGTATCGGCGTCGTTCCCTTCCCTGGCGTCTGCGACTGCGCCCGCACTTGCGCGTACGCCGCCTTCAGCGCAGGCGGCGGCGACCCCGGTGGCGTCGACGACCTCTCAACAGGCGCAGGCTGTGGCGAAGCAATCGGAGGAGGCTGTCAAGAAACATCAGCAACCATTCTCGCCACTACAGCGGGGCACCAACAACTCACCCCACCCAACCCCTTCTCCGCCCTATACTTCGCCACCAGCGCCGCGAGTGCCTGGTCGCTGAACGCGCCCAAGTTCGCGATTACGAGTTCGGTAATCAGCGACGCAGGCAGCGTCGTGAAGTCGAAGGCCGCGAGGAACGATGCAGGGCCAGGAGCGCCGTCCGATTGTTGAGGTACCGCGGCGGGTGCGGGCTCCAGCTTCGCCCTCTTCGCATCTGGGCGTCCGGCGTCGGTGGCGGGACGCTTGCCTGCGCGGCGCATCTTCTCTTCCTGCGCGGCTTTTTCCATGCGAGAGGCTTGTGCGGAGAGCGCCTCAGATACAGTGGTGTGCAAGGCGGCATAGGCAGGATCTCTATGACGGAAGTCAGCTGTACAGATTGATGACTGGGCAATAGGAGAGGCTTTACCTGTTGATATGGTTCAAGAGTATTCTGACGCTCTTCTCCGCGCTTTTAATGGCACCCGCGCTCGCATCCTGGAGTGACGCTGGCGTCCAGGCCTTGAGTGCGCTCACGACAGTATGCACGGACCCAGGGCGCAGCTTCACGAGCCCAGCGTACGAATTTACCAGCGCCGTAAACGTGGCTACATCTCGCGTCTGCGAAGTCAAGAATTAATATCAGTGCTATATGCAGCACCCTCACCCACTCACCTGGAATAACATCCCCAGCAGAAACTCGGCCATCCTCGCGCCCTCCTGTTCCAGCTTTGGCGCGCTAATGAATGGATGATTCGTTGGGCACAGCACTAGGCTCGCGTCACTTGGATCCGCCGACGCCGCCTGCTGCTGCCTGCGGCGCGGGTCCGCGGGGGCGTTCGAGGAAGTGCCGCGCGACTGTAGGATGACGGCGCGCTGAGCGAACTTGATCGCGGCGAGACGGACGCCTGAAGGGAGGATGCCCTCGGGGGTGCGGACGATGTCGAGGATGCGGGACTTGGCGGAGGTCATGGTCTCCCAGGCGGCGGGGTTGGAGCGGGTGATGCATCTGGATGGGATTGATGAAGGGAGGGGTCGAGGAAGTAGGTGGGGAAGAGAGGGAGGGTATGAATGAGTGACGTTCGGGATACAAATAAGCGCCACACTCACAATTGCCTGAACACCAGCAGGTACGCGCCCGTCAGCGCCTGAATCGCCACCTTCACAATCGCCGGCGACGCATCATCCAACAGCTGCGACAGCGTCGACAGTGTCGATAGCGCCACTACGATACATAAGCACTCCCATCCCCCCCTCACACACAAACCAGCCACTCACACTGCGTCCGCTGATCCACATGCAAACTCGGCGTGCAGATCCCAAAGCACAGGAGGTCCACCACCCACGTCCGGAGCAGGCTGTCCCCCCAGCCCGAGACGTTGCTAATGAGCGTGGAGACGAGGATCGGGATCGGCGCGGGGGCCGCCTCGAGCGAGGTCCGAAGCTGGATGAGGATGTCCGCCTGCGCAGGCGAGTTCGCCTCCGCGGTCAGAGCGGCCTGCAGCATATTGAGGGGGTCCGCCATATTGTTGAGTAGTAGGGTGATATATTCGGAAAGTCGCGGTTCCCGTTCGTGAATGAGTCCGTCTTGTTGTATTGTCGGACGCGTCCAGGCGGTGTCCCCGAGGAGCGCGTCACCGACGTGTTTGCTGAGCTTAGATGATGGGAGGAGGCAAGGAGCAAAGCAGTGATTCAGGAAGTACAGAAAACAGAAAAGTGAAGACTCTGAAGGGGACTTTGAGAAGGCGCCCACCACCGTCACGGTCAGGTCCCGCTTGCCAGGTGGTCCACGCTCGATCGTCAACCGGAGAACGCCGGTGCGCCGCGCCGGTCAAAGGGGCAAATATTTGATGATATTTGTGCGTTTCTCAATCAGAGGCGTTATGATGCCGGGCTTGAAAGGAAGATAAACAAGGGCGCAGCGACTGTCATCATAAAAGTGCATGGCCTGGCCAAGTAGCATAGACGCCCCTTTGTAATCTCAATTGTAGACGAGGGGCCAATCATTGGTCAATTCATGATGTCCGTGGTATACTTAAGTACATCCTCCTGAGCAAGCTGCAGTGTTCACAAAACCCGCCCATCATGCCTCCACCTTCTTGATGTTACGGTGAAGCTCGGGCTTGACGAGCACAACGCGGTCAAGCAGCTTCTTAACGACCTGGATGGAGGGTGTGAGTTTGCGACGCCGAGAGATGGGCGGGATGAAGTTGATAGGGGTGGCAGGATTGAGCAGCGTGTCGAGGCCAAGGAAAAACTAGAAGGATGACAGGCAACGCACTGCATCCTTGTGCTGGTTGTAAGTGTCTGTGATCGCCTGCAGCTTCTGCTCTGTCTCCTTGTCCACGGCAGCCTGCGTGCTGCTCGTCGTGCCGGCGTGCTATGAGGTCGTCATGAAGCCGAGGAGGATGCGGATTGAGGTATGAGGATGCATCACAGTGGGGTATGCGATTGAGGAGCGAGGGAAGTACGCAGGGGCAAGGATCCGTCAGCTCTCTAGCATTCTCTCAGTAGCTGTGATCGTACGTACCGATGCCTCAAACGACTTGAACTCGGCCTCCTTGGCCTTCTTGTACTCCTCAATTTCCTTCGCGGCTTCGGAGCGGGCGTCCTTCAGGCGCTGGGTGCGGTCTACGCGTGAAAGTACATAGCGGGTGAACCGGCGGGGGGACGATGTCATTGGTGTAGATGGCGCGCATGATGCAGGATACCGATAGAGTGCGGGCCATTGGGGGAGAGACATAGGTGGTGAGTTCACTTCTCCCTCAGGTGATGCACACAACTCACATTGCCTAGCCTGCTGTACGATCTTGGCCGCCTCCTTCTCGGCCTCAAGCAGCGTCTGGATACCTTGGGATTGTTGGGCGGCCTACGGAGATATATCGTCAGTTTAGCTTTCCTATGTTGGTGTACACTAATGGTCCAAAGGGAAGGACCAATCCCCTGCATCCAGAAACAGGCCTATCCGCAACCTATAGCTCCAGAGCATACCGCAAGCGCCAAAGATCCTAGCGCCAGCACCCATCGCTCATGCACAGCACGCCAGCCCCGTAAAAGCGCGTATTACATCTGAATGAAGAAGAACTATACGCACCATTGTGAACGTGAAGCGTAACGGGAGACACTGACGGTGAGGAGGATAAGGCGGGGAATATGTGGCGTCACGGCGTCAATGAACGGACCCACAAGCGTACACAGTAGCCTACGGCCCGGGGGTTCCGCATTAGCAAGCGCCCGCGCGCCACCGCGATCGGATGGACCTTGGACTTGACTTCCATTAAGAAGTGCATACCGCACCACGCCCAACAACGACGTGAGCAATTCACACTCCGAGCCAGGCAGATGATTGCGACGCAAGTGTCGTCCCCGATCCCTGATCCCCTTGCTGGGGCTCAGGCCGCGTCGAGTACGGCTTCCGTACCCTCCAATGCGCCAGAGCACTGTCCTGTGAGTAGTTAGGCATGCCTCCCACTCACACCGTTGACTTCTACTCCCCACTTCTTGTCAACTTACTGATTTCGCTTGAAGGGCACCGAATCTGACCTCGCTGGCAAATCCGCCGCCTGCGAAGGCTGCGCCAACCAGGACATCTGCGCGTCCAACGAGCCTAAGGGCCCTGATCCCGCCCTCCCTCTCATCAAGCAGCGCATGGCGCCGGTGAAGCGGAAGATACTCATTTTGTCTGGCAAGGGCGGCGTGGGCAAATCGACGTTTACCGCACAGCTCGCGTGGGCATTCGCTGCAGATGAAGAGACACAAGTGCGTTACCATCCATCACCCTTCGGGTGTCAATCCACCCGACTCTCTCTGACGTCTCTTCCAGACCGGCGTCATGGACGTCGACATCTGCGGCCCCTCCATCCCCACCATCCTCGGCATCGCCTCCGAGCAAGTCCACGCCTCCGCCTCCGGCTGGTCCCCCGTCTACGTCGCCTCCAACCTCGGCGCCATGTCCGTCGGCTTCATGCTCCCCTCCGCGCGCGACGCCGTCATGTGGCGCGGGCCCAAAAAGAACGGCCTCATCGCGCAGTTCCTCAAAGACGTCGACTGGGGCGCGCTCGACTACCTCCTCGTCGACACGCCCCCGGGCACCTCCGACGAGCACCTCTCCGTCGTGCAGTACCTCAAAGACAGCGGCATCGACGGCGCCGTGCTCGTCACCACGCCGCAGGAGGTCGCGCTGCAGGACGTGCGGCGCGAGATCAGTTTTTGTAGGAAGGTGGGGGTGAGGATTTTGGGGCTGGTGGAGAATATGGCGGGCTTTGTGTGTCCGAAGTGTAAGACGGAGAGCAAGATCTTCCGCCCGACGACGGGTGGGGCGAAGGCGCTCGCGGAGCAGGAGGGGATTGAGCTGCTAGGCTCTGTACCGCTCGACTCGCGAATAGGCAAGAGCGCGGACAGCGGAATCAGCTTTTTGGAGGAGTACCCGGACAGCCCGGCTACAACAGCGTATCTGGACATCATCGACCGTGAGTGTTCTGCTCCTCCTTTGTCGAGCTTGGACTGATGATCTGGCAGGCATACGAGATATTCTGGACGATTGAGGGCCTTCGTAGAGGACATAGCACTGTAATTTATCAATCATATCAACGGCGCTGCTTATGACGAGAGGTGCTCCTTGCCTTTGCGTGAATAGTTCGAGAAACCACGAAAAGGACTCCTCACTCTCGCACACGAAATGGAAAGAGCAGGGATGCCAAACAGGCCATGCATTCGTCTCCTACAGCCTACTATCACCTTCCCTACACCTGCCTCTGCACCCCCTCCCCCACCGGCGCATTCGGATAAAACACCCTCTCCCTCAACTTCTCCACATCCCGCATAATCGGGTGAATCTGCTTCATGAAGATATGCGGCAGGCTGAACGTCTCGTCCACGAGCGTCGTCTGCGGCAGCTCGTGCCGGCCCGCGACGATCTTGTGCGCGCGGTCGCAGAACTCGCGCAGGATGGCGCGCGTATGCGCGGACAGCTCGATGGGGTCGGAGGCGAGGGGGATGACGATGCGGCCGCCGTTGGCGACTTCTGTGAGAGGGAGGGGAGGGAGGTGGTGTCAGCAGCTGCGGGCGTGCGTCAGAGGATGGGACGTACCGTCTCCGAGCACGACCTTCTCCGTTGGGTTCCAGGTGATCACGCCCTCCTTCTCCGTCCGCCAGGCCTTCGCGTCCGCGAGCCGGGTCAGCGTTGCGAGGAAGCACAGCGTCTGGTACACGAGCAGCCGGTCGTCGTTCAGGTCAAGCGTCTCAAACTCGTCGTACTTCGCTGCTTCGTCAAGCAGAGGCCCAATCTGCGCAGCGAGTTTGTCCATGCCACGGGCGCCTAATTCATATCCAGCGCCGACAATGACCACTAGGCGCAAACGTCAGTAAAGGGCACAAGGTTTAGGCAAGGGTGGCGCGGGAGGGAGGAGGGGTCGTGGGGGACGTAGGCGCACTGAGGCGTGCAAGAGTTTTGACGATCGAGAAGTGTACAGCCGACGTACATGCAAAGACCGACCAGAAGATAGGATTCCGGATCAGCTTTCTCCACCCCTTCTGCTCGTACTGCGCACTCGTGCCAGCATTCCGCACTTGGGCGAACCGCGGGACGGTGCGCGCCGCTAGGGTAAGCGCCGGAGCGCGAGTGAGGTTCCGAGTCGCCAGGGACCTCACAACCGAGGAAGTCGAGAGTCTCGCTGCTTGGGGTGTTTGAGGGGCAGCATTCCGAGCTGCTGAACGCAGGGCAAGGCGCGAAGTGATTAACAGCGAAGAAGACATTTCCAAGGCGCGTCCGTGACGCATTTCGCCGTGACAGGCGCGCGTCTCCGGCACGGCGGGCGTGTGAAGGGATCTCCTTATCCGGGAACAATACACCCCGCTTGCCTCTCACCACCATCGCTGCCCGCCGTCCGCAATGGGATCCAGAACAATGCGGCTTCCTTCTGCGCCTTCGCCCTTTCCTCAAGAATTCTCCGCCAACTATGCTTCTCGAGCGTATCCAGCCAAGAGCGGATTCAGCACTCGACTGCGCGCCGTTCAGCGTCCTCGCCCAGTACCCATCAGGCAGACACACGAAGCCCGTAGTCCTCCTCGGCGTACACGACTTGTGCGAAATGGTCTCCTCCTCTTTCTCGGCTTCTCCCTCGGCATGATGTTCTACGTCGCTTTCCGTGTCCATCGCTCTACTCGAAGAAGCATTGGGGTCGATCGAGACACCGCCTCCTCCTCGCTCTTCGCCGATCATGTACCAGCAGCACCAGACGAACGAAATACACCTAATCACCTCGACCACTCCGCCCCGACCAGCAAGGAATTCACCGTCGTCCTACCTGTTCACCCTCACGATCTCGGCATGCTACGGGGACGCCTCTTCGACATCCTGCATCTCGCATCATCCTACGGTCCTCGCTCGCAGTACGAAGGAGACTTGCGCGAAGTGCTACTCGTATGCCCCGAAGACTCGCTCGCGTCAACGAAGCAAACCGTCCAACAAGCCCTCATCCACTACGAAGCCTCGAACTCCCGCGACCACGCCTTAGAGATCTCCGTCCACAGCACGTCCTCAAGAAGCCGAACTGCATTTCCCGACGTCCAACTTCTCCGTATTGTCGCTGGTATGGTCAACACGCCTTGGGTCTACTTCGACGATATCCGGCCGATGCCACAAATGGCGCACTTTAGCGATGGTCAGAAGCCCTCTGGACCTCGCGGGTTTTCTACCACACTGAATGACCTCTCGCTTCGTCCGCATTGCTTGTCTCCGACAATGACTCCGACTAGCGTTTCCTATCTCGTACCACCTCTTGTCCTGCCAGCGTCGCGCCTTCATGGAGTATTGGACACCATGAGCCCGCCTCACGAGAGTCTTTGGCAGGAACTCGGAGAATCGTTCGCGAAGCTCGACGATGATGGCGTGGGGGGACTTCTTCTCGGCACGGACGATGGTTACTGCAACTCCTACGTGCACCCCTCTGTCGAGTACATCGATCCCGCACCCGCGAGCGGCTCCCTCGTCACCAACGACTCAGAAATAGACGACATCCAAACACCGCCTCAACAGCCCGACCTTTCGTCTGTGTCGGAGTTACCTCTCAAGCCGTTTGTCGTGTCGACTCGTCGTGGCGTCCCCCGAGCTGCCCCCGCGGACTATCTCCACGAACTCGAGCAATCTTTCCTCATGCCCGCCACCATACCTTCCGGTACCGTCTACGCGATTCTCCCTACCGTCGACGACCTCCGAGCCTCGTCCTACTTATTCTGCCGACTTGCCGAGGAGCATCATGCTCGGGTTGCAGTACTGCTTACTCGCTACCAGGACTCAATCGACATCGACGGTGCATTGGCTTGTCAGCTACCCTATCGTATCGCTGGCGGCCACGACAACTCCAGCGATGGGATTCACCTATGGCTAGAGACCTTGCAAGAAGGAGAGCATCGGCCGGACGTCATCCTTCTGTCTACCGAGGTCGCGCCTGCGGAAGCGGACGAGCCGTCAAATGCTTGGGTGCAGCTCCTATTTCCAGGTGCTGCTGTGATACGGCTACCACGAGAGGACCTGCACGTCAGCGACTGGATGGGGTCTTTGACGCTGGACGAATGGAAGAGTAAGTGCAGACCCTACCTGTCGCACTTGGCAATTGTTCACTCCGCACAGACTGGCACAAGCCAGAGGTCGAGGCATCCATCATCACCCGCGACCGGCCGCAGTCGCTGCAGCGGCTACTCACGTCTCTTGGTGAAGCCCACTACTACGGCGACCATCTGAACGTCCGCATCAACCTCGAGCAGGACGCGGATAGGGATACATTCGAAGTCGTTCAGCGCTTCGCCGAATCCTGGCCGCACGGCACGGTCTCTGTCCAACATCGCGTCGTGCGCGGCGGCCTTCTGCCTGCTGTCGTCGAGTCCTGGTACCCGCGCTCGGACGACAGCCACGGCCTACTACTCGAAGACGACGTCGAGCTGTCACCCCTCTTCTATGCCTGGACGAAGATGGCTCTACTCCGCTACCGCTACAGCGCGCCTGTCAACTCCTCCGAGCCCACCCGCCTCTTCGGCATCAGCCTCTACCAACAAAAGAGCAACGAGCTGCACGCCGACGGCCGCCGCGCCTTCGACGCCCGCGCCCTCTTCGCCGCCCACCCCGCCGTCGCGCACGCCAGCAGCCCCTACCTCTCGCAAGTCCCCTGCTCCTGGGGCGCCGTCTACTTCCCCCGCGCCTGGCGCGCCTTCCACGCCTACCTCGCCCTGCGCCTCTCCGGGCGGCTCCTGCCCCCAGGCGAAGCGGTCGCCCCCGGGCTGCGCTCCAACGCGTGGGCGCGCTCGTGGAAGAAGTTCTTCATCGAGATGGTGTATCTGGACGGGGGCGCGATGCTGTATCCGAACTACGCGGGGTGGGAGAGTCTGTCGACGAATCATTTGGAGAGGGGGAGCCATGTGAAGGTAAGGTCGAGGGAGAAGCGGGAGATGTTCCAGGTGCCGCTGATGCAGGCGGAGGGTGGAGGGAGGGGGCTGTTGGCTGGCATGCCGGGAGAGGGGCTGCCGAGGCTGGCAGATCTGCCCGTGTTAAACCTGACAGGAAGCTTGTCGAGCTTAGAGGAGATCGCGGAAGTGGGGAGGGCGAGACGTGGCGAGTTGCATGCCTGTTGGGAAGATGGGGATCCTGGGTGTCATGCAGAGAGCCCGCCGAAAGCGAACGATACCTCTGTTTCTAAAGTCCTGTAGCTTCAAATTCCTCATGCTCGTCCACTCATTGCGCCGAGCCGAGACGATAAAATACAACGTCGTACTTGCTCATACAACTACCATGCCATTATGCGACAGAGGGGACAAGCCCGCTCGGGATTAAGTAGGTACGTCAATCCGGGCAAACAGCGGAGAGAATCAAGAGATTGAAAGCACGACATAAATGACGGGGGAAGGAGGCGGGAGGGGCTACGACAAGACGCACGATGGGATAGAACGAAGAGCAATAGAGAGGGGGAACGTCACACGAGATGGAGGCGTCATCAATGAGGTGAAGAGAGGGAGGAAGTGATGGATGGATGGATGAGGGGGAGAAAAGAAGTGGTATGTACGTACAGAAAGAGAAGTGCATCGACGCAGAATAACACGGGAAAGAGTAATTAAATAACCAGTCCGGGTGAGACAGTCCAAGGCTCACGCCACCGCTCATCGGCCAGGGAAGGCGCTGGACATGGGTGATATCTGCGGCTGCTGCGACGGCGTGTCTTCGACCGAGATCGTCTGCTGCTGCTGTATCGCGCTGTTGCTCGTATTCGGACCAGGCGTCTGCGGCGCCGTCGCCGCCTTCCCGATGTACCACGACGGCACCCAGCCACGGTCGCCCGTGTCCTCCTTGACCGCGTACGACCAATGGTTGTAGCGCTTAAACACGCGGAGCGCGTCGTCCTTCGCCAGCTCGAGCTCCTCCTCGCCCTTCTTCGCGTAGTCCATGAGCGCGATGCCGGGGAAGCTTGTCGAGATGATGGACAGGGGCAAGATAGGCGTGCGCTGTTGTTGGCGAGAGGGCGTCGAGGGTTGTGAGCTGCCGTTTGGCTGCGTTGCGGCGGTTGCTTCTGCGATGGCAGACGCGACGGGTACGCTGGTCTCGAGAAGGCAACCAGCTGGCACCCAGGCCTGCTTCTTGATATCTGGGTCGATGGCGCCGGAGCCCGTCGGGTCACGCTGAACGACCCACCATCCACGAGAACGCGAGAGAATGACAAACGTGTCGCCGCTACAGAGCCGTTAGTACGCTGCCATCAAGGGAATAGAAGGTCACACGCACACAACCACGTCAAACTCGTCGTCCTGCTCCGCCATATACGGATAGATAGCGACGGCGTACGAGACGTCGCGCGAAGATGTGGGAGGTATTTCGCGCCCGCTTGCGCTGCCGCTCGATGCATGACCGTCCGAGGTTCCTGGTGGGCTGCGACCACCGAGGGATGGGGTGTTAGCGCCACCAGGGCTGATCGCCTGATCGTCCGAGGTGACGTTGAGACGTGGGCCGACCTCAGTGTTCGGGGAGACGCCGCCTTCGGTTGGCCAGGCACCCGGGCCAGCACTCGTGCCAGTTAGAGGTGGCTGAGGCGTCGACAAGTCGTGCACCTCGAGCTTTGGCGGGCGATGGCGTGTTACGGAGGGTTGCTTGGTGTGGGTTGAGGTCCCTGCGTGCGAGGGACCATTGTTCGTGGTAGGAGTACCAGTTGACTCGTTCACGACCGACGAAGCTTTGCGTGCGGCATGCTTCTGCTGAGCGACAGCAATAGGAGAGCGTATATCCTTGATGTGTTTGAGCATGAACACCGGATTCTTCTTCGCGTCCTTAAGCTTCTGGAACAGCAGCAGCGGCTTTTCGTCGTAGCTCAAGCAACGCTCGATGCGGTTTCCTGCAAGACGTGTCAACTAGATCGGGGAGGGGGTACAAGGCGGCGCACGCACCCGGACTGCCGTAGCATATGAACATGGCGTAGTTCTGCCAGTTGTCGTTGTTGATGCGGTATTTCTTCAGTGCTGCCGGCAACACCTTCCATGTCGGATCCTCCAGGCTGACCTTGAAACTCTTCAGATTGTCCGAGCTATCTTGGCGCGTGGGCCGAGGTGCAATGACCGGGTCGGGTGGGGGAGCGGTGGAGGAAGACGCGACCGCGGATGGGCGCGTATTCTTGTCCGCAGTCGAAGGAGGGGAGGAGGACTGGGTGTTAGGTGGGCTGTGGTTGTAAGAGGGGGCCGCTTCGCGATCGAGCTGCGGGGACGGATGGGGTGAATCGAGAGCAGCGCCGGAGCCAATTTTGACAGAGAGGCCTCTTCGAGGGGAGGCGTTTCCATCGTCCTGATGATATGGGTAAAGTCTTCGCGGGGATGGCAGGCCACTCACGGGTCGGACGTATAACGAATGTCTTAGGGCAACGAAGTCGGATTGGAATGAGTGTAGCTCTTCCCGGACAGCCTTGTTCTCTTCCTGCAGCCTTTCCAGCTTCTCTCCTGTACAATAATTAGCTTAAGCTGGCCAGAGAGAATGCGTGACGCACCTTGCTCCTTGATGATCCTCTGCAACTTCTCCAACGTGACCTCCCCTCGTTCCGCGGCCTCGGCTGTGGGGACTTTTAGCGCGCGCCACCTTGAGCAGAGGAGTCTTACATGGTGGCACATAATCATCCGGCTCTATGGGGACGTTCTGCGCGATCTTAAGCTGGTATACAGCCTTCAGTATCGCGACTCGCTGGCCGATGGTGGCCACGCCGAACTCCTTCAAGCTCTCGGCATTGAGCATAACCAGCACATCCCCAGTGATGTTGTTCTCTGTAGACCTGTCAGCGGGCACTTGCGATCCATTCAAGCAGCGGCGCGAACCTCTGATCTGCTGCTCGTACTGGGGAAACCCGATGGACTTGAGCCATGCCTGCACGTCGTTCTCGTCCCACTGCAGAATTTCCTTGT